>PVKA01017873.1:0-44924 GCA_004027165.1 Ctenomys sociabilis | reverse complement strand
TTGTATTTTAGGGAAGTGTCTACAGGGTGTTCAGGGTCTCACTAATAGATTGGACTCGTAGTGATCCACATGTTTATAGCCTCCCAAGAGCTGGGATTACAGGCACAGATCACCATGCCCAGTCTCAGTTGCTGTCTCAGTGCACCCCAGGGACAGAGCCAGCAGATAGGCCCAGGGATCAAAACCCCCCGGCCCCTGCACATGCTTATAGGCACTTTAATCTACTGACCTATTTGGTTGGCCCTCTAGATGTAAATGTCTTGTTGAGTTTTTTTAATTACATACTTGGTCGGGGGTTTCACTACCCAGCTCAGACTCATAGCGATCCTCCTGTTTTCAACCTCCCTAGGGCTGGGATTAAAGTGATTGAACCCCAGTCCCTGAGCTTGCCTAAGCATGCACTTAGTCCACTGAGCTACCTTGCTGGCCCCCTATCTTGTTGATTTTTAAAACATCAAATATCTACTCCCAGTCTACCATCTGCCTAATAAATTTTTCTACAGGCTTCTTAATTGTCAACTTTATGCTTTTGTCTTTCACATTTAGGTTTTCACTCCACATAGAGTACACCTTAATATATGATGCTAACTAGTGACACAGGAGTGTTTTTGTGCATAAAGTGCAGTGGCACCATTTATGAAAGATCCGTAGCACTTCGATTTGCAGTGTCATCTTCCCTATGTATTGAATTTCTATGTTTTACCTCTGTTGTTCTCCATTGATTTGTTGTTGTTGACCCATGTTTTTATTTTTTATTTTTTATTTTTTTTGGTGGAACCAGTGATTGAACTCAGGCCCTTACGCTTGCCAGGGAAGCACTTATTCTACTGAGCCATCTCCCTGGGCCCCCCTCCATCTTTTTTAAAGGATAACTTTTCAGTGACTTTCATTCTTCCACATACATTTTGGTATATATTTCTTGCATTTCTAGGAAAAACACAACTGGGTTATAATTGTGGTTGCGTTGAATTTATAGATTAATTTAGGGTGAAGTAACAGCCAAGACTCTCTGCATGTATTTGGACTGCCCCTGTTCACTTAAATGAAAGGTTGCTTTGTTTTTTCTATAGAAGTCTCATCCCCTCCTAATATATACCTAGATGTCTTGAGTGTCTAGTGCACTCGGGTCCCTGGGTAAGGGTCACGCAAAGAATCGGGACACGGGGGATGCAGAGCGAGAAAGCAGCAGTTGCTTCTGCATGCCGCTTCTTTATTCACAGCTAATTTTATACAGTTTCTCTACACAAGAATAGCATGCAGCTAATGAGCACAGGTGTACCATATCATTCAATGTTAAACACAAATATCATAAATTTCTGTCTGTACTTTCAAGCCTTGTACTTTTGACCTCACTGCCTTCTATTTGCTGGGAACAGTTAATCATAGAGAAGAATGCCATGTTTCGTCTAAGCAAGCATACAAACTTTCTTCTGAGTTATCTTTAGCCTCTAGCCACTGCCTTTTCAGCCCAATTAAGCAGACTTTGTCCTTGATTATGAGAACTCAGGGGAAGAATCTGTTCTTCTCTAAGGGCTTGGCCTTCCAAGTCCTGTCCTTATGTTCCCTTAAGGACTGCTGCTTCAAATTGTGCTCAGGAGGGCCCGAGTGCCTCTCTTACCTGTGGCAATTCTACCACACCTAGACACTTTATAGTTTTTTAAAGCTATTTTGAATGACATCTAATTTTCATTATATTTTAAAACTTCATAGGATGAACATACAGTGTAAGAAATAAGGTAAATATGGCCGACCAGACAGCTCAGCAGACTAACGCACCTGCCTAGGCAGAGCACAGCGGCTGGGGTTCAACCCCCAGCATGCCGTGCTGGCCCACCCACGGGGTGCACTGAGACAGGGATTGAGACTGGACATGGTGGTGCATGCCTGTAATCCCAGCACTTGGGAGGCTGAAAACAGGAGAATCACTAAGAGTCCAATTTATGCAGTAAGACCCTGAAGACTCTGCACTAAATACAGAAGAAAAAAAAAATTATATAAATAAATAACATGAACTCTTTGTTTCCCCCAGTAATGACATCCTGCACAAGTAGATAGTCATACCTGTAATGTTAACATCGGTATAGTCAAGATCTCTACCAGGACCCTTCTGTTGTCTTCTATACACACATCTGCACCTTCCTGCTCTACCCCTTAATTCCTGGCAAGCATTCATCTGCTCTCTGCTGCTATCATTTTGCCATTTCAAAAATTACAGAAGTGGTACCATATAGTAATACAATTTTAGCTTTATTTTTAATCAGTATAATTCTCTGGAGAGATATCTGGGCTTTTGGATATATCACTAGTTCAATCCTTTTTAATTGCTGAGTAGTATTCCATGGTATATATATGCCTCCATTTATTTAGCTGTTCATTTGTTAAATGGTATCTGGGTTGCTCTTAGTTTATCTGGGTGACTTCGCATTTGGGGCTCTTACAGATACACATTTGTATACAGATTTTTGTGTGAATATGTCTTTCATTTCTCTGAGATAAATGTCCAAGAGTACAATTTCTAGGTTATATGGTGGAAGCATAAATACTTGTTTTTAACTACCATATTTTTTTTGTATTTAGTACAAGGTCTAAATATTTGTTTTTAGGGTGGCAATGTCACTTTTTCATTAAAATTGTAGCGTCTGAATTGTCTGGTGACTGAATATCCTTGTCAGACTTTAGTGTTATCACTGTATTTTTATTTTAGTCATTGTGATAGTTGTGTAGAGATACAATTTTTATAAAGGGCAGTTAAAAATATCTGTTAAAGTTACAAATACACATACTCTTTGGTATGACAGTTACACATCTAGGAATGGTTTTATAAGGACAAAGAATAAAATTATACCTATATACACACACACATACTCTATGCATGATATAATGAATTTATGATCCATCAACATAGTGAGGTACTATACAGTTATAAGAAAGGTAAAGAAGCTCTTTATACAATGACTACAGAAGGAGCCATGTCACTAGGCTAAAGGAGCAAGGTCAAAGAGCCAGGCAAATGGCCCAATGGCAGACTTCTTGCCTAATGTGTACAGCAAGGTCCCAGGTGTAATCCCCGAAATACCAAAGAAATGAAAAGGAAAAGGTTTAGCAAGTGATTGTAATATGACAATATGCTGTCAGTTGTGTTAACAGGTTGAAGGAAAAATTGTATTTGTGTGAGGTATGACTGAAAAATTTGGTGTGTTTTAATTTTTTTAATTTATTATATTAAACAACATTGCAATTAATCTCCCTGAAAATATTCAGCCTTGCTTTGAATGCACTTATACTGCGGTTCCTGCCACTTTCTGAAGTCTTCTTTTGTGAGTGTGTGTAGCTGTACCGTTGTGGCTGCCTTAGTGTCTGAATCAGTTTGAAACACCTTTTGTGGTCACTTTGACTTTGGGAAGAGCCAGAAATTACACGATACAAGATCTGGTGAAGACGCTGGATGAGAATGTGTCACGGCATTTACAAGGCTCCCTTTCGGGTGGGTGGCACTCAGAAGCAGCATTTACCATAGATTTCCTAACCACATCTCATAAATACAAGAAAGGGGACTTCCAGAACTGCTTCAGAACGTGGCAAGAATGATGGGATACGTGTGTTGAAGTGAAGGGGAGTATTTTGAGGGGGATTAATGGCAGTGTGTCTTTAACTATGACACATCTTTAAAATGTAATCATTCACTATAGTTTTTGATCCCCCCTTATATATGCACATTGGCTTATGTATTAATGTTATTTGGGGGGGGGAATTACCCATTATAGCATTGGTAAATGTGGGACGAGGCAAGCAGAAGGAAGAGAGACTTGTCCCATGTTTTTGTTTGTAATTTTTCAATCTGTATGAATTAAACTGCTTATTAAAATATTTATTAATAAAATCTTTGATAAATAAACAGAGCCAGACAGATTGTTCAGCAGACTAAAGTGCCTGCTTAGGCAGGTGCAGGGACCAGGGTTTGATTTCCAGCGTGTTGAGCTGGCCCTGCCCCTGGGGTACGATGAGATGACAGTTGAGACTGGGCGTAGTGGCACATGCCTGTAATCCCAGCGCTTGGGAGGCTGAAAACAGGAGTATCACTATGAGTCAGATCTGTGTAGTGAGACCCTATAGTCCCTGTACTGAATACATAAAAATAGAAAAACCTGAAAGCTACTAAAAAATAAAAATTAATAAACTATATATGTTTCTGTTTAATCTTTGATTTCCTTATCTATAAGGAGAATTAATACATTATCCTTTCAGATAAGTTTTTTTAAACTGAACTTATTGACTACTCTGTAAAATAATAGTGATAAGTAAACAGGATATGATACAGCAAACATTGACAATTTTAATCAATATTAAGGAAAAGGTTATTTCTTACATAAATATAATTTTAAGGAACTTGGATATATTGAATTTGAATATATGCAAACTTCACTACATGTTAAACAGAAAAATTTTTTGTTTTGGATTGTATTTCCACTTTTATTTTTCATGAGTAACAGTTTAAATTCTAGATTGTTAATTTGTAATAATGTTTACTCTTGCTTTCCTTTCACAGCAATTTAAGATTTTTGATGATTGCTTTAGCGTATGCTATACCACTTGGTGTATTTGCTGGCTGGTCGGGTGTCCTGGACTTGATTTTAACACCAGTGCATGTCAGTCAAGTAAGTATTTTATTTATTCGTTGTTATACGTATTTGGCTCATTTAATTTATAAATACTGCTTGCATATTCTTAATTTAGCTTTGAAGACTGTGGAATAGTGGCCTAAATTATTGTGGCAAAAGCAAGATTTTTATGGAATAGTTAAAAACTTGGTAACAGAGCTGGGCCTGGAATTCCAAACCTAGGGAGCTTGAGGTAGGAGGATCACCATGAGTTCAAGGTCAGCTGGGCTAATAATGAGTCCAAAGTAAACCTGAACTACATTAAAATCATAAAACTTGATAAAAGCGGTGATTTACATTTCTTTTGCGACTATTAATGATGCTGATAAATAGATGATGAATGAATATTAGTTTTGTTGACTATTTCATTTATTTTCATAAAGCAGCTTAACACCATCATCAACTACATTACTCTAGCTACATTTAATTTCTTTTCCTCTGGTCTCAGAAAAAGGCTATCTCATAGCTGGGCATAATAGTGCATAATTCCAGCATTCGGGAGGCTGAGGCAGGAGGATCATTGCAAATTCAAGGACAGCCTGGGCTACATAGTGATCTGAAGACCATCCTGGACTACACAGTGAGACTCTGTCTCAAAAAAAAAAAGGTTCTTATCATAAAGGAAAGGGGTATCTCATTTCTTTAAAAATAACCATTTCAAGGGGCTGGGGAGATAGCTCAGTAGAATAAACACTTCCCTGGCAAGTATGAGGCGCTGAGTTCAATCCCTGGTTCCGCCAAAAAAAAAAAAAAAAACATTTCACCATGCTTGAAACCATCTGTTCCTTGTCTTTGCTTGGTAGGAAGGATAATGAGTGAAATCACTGTACTGCTCTGATAGAATATTCCGTCGTATGGATATATGGTTTTTCCATTCTGCTTCTGATGAGCTGTGGGTTTCTTTTGGCTGACTCAAGTAGTGGTGTGTGAACACTGTCCTACACGTGTCTTACGCCTCCCTTAGACACCTGTATTGGATATGTATATTTATCCAGAAATGGATTCACTGCTCACTAGTGTCTTCCTACTTTGATGGATAAGGCCAGGCTTATCCAAAGCAGTTGCATTCATTTACAAATCTACCCACAGTACATGAAATTTCTCAGTTTCCCACATCATGACCAGCACTTGGTCGTGTGATAATGCTATTTTTTTTTTTCATTTTACACATATATGGCTATGCATTTGTGTGTGGTCATGGTGATGTCAGTCCCTAAAAATATAGTATGTCTTACTGATACATAAACAAGAGAGCTGTGGAACAGAAAGATCTCCAGGAGATTGTGCAGGGACCCCAGTAATTTCTGGCTGATAAATGAGCCCATTTATCATTTATATTGGGCCGAGCTGCTAGAGGCTTAACCTGAGAGACTGCTTTTGGGCTGAAAACAGAAGAAAGCCACTCGAGGTCTTTGGCTCCTGCTGAGGCCCTGGAAAAGCAACTGCAGAAGCAGGGATGAGCCCTGGGTGGGGTGAGTCCTCTAGCTGGACCCACCATAAACAAAGCCTAAATCAGGCCCTGCAAAATTACAGAAAAAACTATTTAGAGAATGATCGCTCTGAGTGAGAGGGGCAGGAGAAGTACCCTGATTTCTAGTTATCTGCTCTAATAAAGCACAGAGCCAGCCCATGCAGTCAAATTCAGAATGATTGGCCAGCAATTGAGTTCCCTATTAGAAAAACGGTCAACTCTTTTAGAGAAAGATAAAAGTATCCAGAATCTCCATACTTATCATGTGCAACATACAAAATACAGTTTTAGGAAAACACATTAGATATGCAAAAAAAAATAAAAATAGAAAGGTGTGACTCATTTTAAAAAAATCAACAGAAACCACCTCTTTCTTTGGACATTGATTTGACAGACTATAAAGCAAAAGAGGTTTTTAAACATGCACTTGCTCTAAACCTATGAGTATATCTCTCAATGTTGTTTGTTTATGTATTTATTTGTTTAATGTATTTAGTACAGGGTCTCACTACACAGATCAGACTTGTGATCCTTCCTTTCAGCTTCCCAATCCCTGGGATTACAGACAGACGCCTCCATGTCAAGTCTCAATCTCAGCAGCCCCAGGGGCAGGGCTGGCATGGCAGGCGTAGGATCAGATGCCCCACCCCTGCATCTGCCTAAGTAGGCACTTTAATCCCTAAGCTATCTGACAGCCCTTTGATGTTATCCTGTACTTCACCCAGCATGGGAGCTACTAACTACTTATGACTGCCTAATTTGAAATTTAAGTCAATTGAAATGAAATAAGAGTTAAGATTTTAAAGTAACTTGCACTCCTATAGTAAATCCAACCTGTCTGTGGCATATTACACATTTTATGTGTCACTGGATTCATTTGCTCATTTTTTGCATTTAAATTCATGAATGAAAATCATACAATTTTTCTTTCTTATCTCTATCCTTGTTGATTTTAGTAGCCAGGTTTTACTGGTCTTAAAGAACAACTGAGAAAATATTCCCCCCTTTTCTATTATTGGAGAGTTTATGTAAGATAGGTGGTTTTGATCTTCTGTTTTTCCTAAATATTTTGTGGGATTCCCTGATTAAGCTATATAGTTTTTTCATTAAAAGATTTTTAAGGGCTGGCAAGATAGCTCAGCGGTCTAAAGCGCCTGCTTTGGCAAGCTTAGGCAAGCTCTCAGGGACCGCGGTTCGATCCCCAGCACCACATGCCGTGCCAGCCCCTCCAGGGCGGGCTGAGCTGACCCCGCCCACCCGCAAGAAAAGAGTCCGTGATGTGTAGCAAGACACTGTAATAAATAAAATTAAATTAAAAAAAAAAAAGATTTTTAAATATAGATTCAATTTCTTCAGTAGCTATAAAATTATTCTAATTTCATGTTTATTGTCAGTTTTGGTAATTTTTGCATATATAATGTAATTATATATAATTTGTCTCAGTTTTTATACTTATTGACTAAAGCTTCTTCATAGTGTTTGTCCCCTTATGATTTATTAAGTCATTCCAAGATACTACTCATCTGTATCTTTTTTTCCTGGAACAGTTTCACCAGTTTCACAGTGCTTTTCTATTTTGTTGATTTCTGCTTTTATCTTTGTATTTTTCTATTCTGATTTTTTTCAGGGCGTTGCTTGCTCTCTTTTCTGAATTTTTATGAAGATCCTTGATTTTTAGCATTTCTGATATATTCATTTCAAGACTACACATTTATTATGAAACAGCTTTCAACCCATAAGTTTTGCTTAGTAGTATTTCATTATTACTCAATTTAAAATATTTTCTAGTATCCATAATGATTTCTTCTTTGTTTTTCTTTTTTGTGGTATTTTTTTGTTTGTTTTTGTTTTTTGGGGGTACTGGGAATAGAATTCAGGACCCTGCGCTTACCAGGCAAGCTCTTATTCTACTTGCTATCTCCCTGGACCCCATGATTTCTTCTTTAAATCATAGTTTTTTTAATAGGAAAATTTCTTAATCTACAAACAGTTGAAGATTCTCTAGTTCTTTTATTTTTCTTTTTTTCCTTTCTAAACTGCATAATTGTGATCATAGTATATACTTTTTGATTTCAGCATTTTTAAATTTTTGGACATAATATATGGTCAGTTATACACTATAATTCTTGGATATATGTTTTTATATGTCATTTGTATTGATTCTGTAATGATGTTGTTCATACTTTTATCTGATTGTTCTATAAGTCAGTGAAAGAGATCTGTTAAAACCCTCCACAATTATTATGAATTTGTCTGTTTTTCTTGTTTTAAGCCAGTGTTTGCTAGGTATGTTTTAGAATATGTAATTAGGTACACATGAATCTATAGAGTTGTCAAATTCACCAGTGAATTAAAACTTTTATCTGGTATGAAATATTCTTTATTTATAAATGATGTCTTTTGCTTTGAAACTTATTTGTTACACTAGTTTGGGGTGGAGGGGAGGTAGAGGGAACCCAGGGTCTTGGCATTGTGCTACATCCTTGGCGCTCTTTAAATTTTGAAACAGAATCCTGCACAAATGCCTGGCGACACCAGCTTTCTTTGTGTTGGTGTTTGTATGGTTTATCTTGTTGCATTTTCTCACTTTCACAAGTTTCTTCAATACATGTTGTAAGTGGCAGATTATTTTTAATTAGTCTAATACATTGTGTTTTAATTGGAATAGTTCATTCATATTTAATGTAATTACTGATAAGTTTGAGTAATGAAACCATCTTGCTATTGGCTTTCCTTTTATTTACTGCAATATATTCTTTTTCTCTTCTTTCCTACTATCTTCTGGATTGATTAAATATTTTTATTAGTCTGTTTTCCTCTTCTGTTAGCTTGATAGTTACAAAT
This sequence comes from Ctenomys sociabilis, assembly GCA_004027165.1. Taxonomy (NCBI): domain Eukaryota; kingdom Metazoa; phylum Chordata; class Mammalia; order Rodentia; family Ctenomyidae; genus Ctenomys; species Ctenomys sociabilis. Next base: position 35,951 of record PVKA01017873.1, on the reverse strand, counting down.
TCTTTTACTATTTTTTGGTTCCATAAAATGTACAGAATATATACTTAATTTATCAATATCACTTAGAAATTAGAACTTTTACTTTGTCTAGGACAGTCCAAGGTTCTTATGAAGCCCTCTAACTTTGAATGACTTTCTCCATCTTTTATGTTATTATTATCACATACTTTAGCTGCAGAAGGTATTATTATATTTTTTACTTATTTGTTTACTTTTTTGTATTTTAGGGAAGGGTCTACAGGGTGTTCAGGGTCTCACTATTAGATCGGACTTGTGGTGATCGACCTGTTTACAGCCTCCCAAGAGCTGGGATTACAGGGGCACGCCACCTTGCCCAGTATCAATCACTGTCTCAGAGTGCACAGCACAGCTGTCCCAGAAATTGAACCCCCAGTCCCTGCACCTGCTTTCAGGCACTTTATTCCACTGAGCTGTTTGGCTGGCCCTTTATTTTATTGTTTATATAGTCAATATTTAATTAGATTCACCCTTGTATGTATTCTATCCATAGTCATTGTTTCTTCTGTCAAGGGAGCACCTACTAAATGGGGGTTTGTTTATTCGTTTGTTTGCTTGCTGTATAGCTCTGCTGGTGATACCCTTGTTGTTTGGGTGTCTGTCTGTCTGTTTGTTTGGGGAAAGCAACTCATGAGGTGAACCCAGGGATGCTTCTGCACTAAGCTACGTCCTCAGCACCAGCACCTTCCTTCTGAAATAGGGTATCATTAAGTTGCCCAGATCCTCCTGCTTCTGCCTTCTAAGTAGTTGAGATTATAGGTATGATCCACCACACCTACCTTTTTTCTTTTGCTTAGATCTGAAAGAGTCTTCATTTCATCTTTAATTTTGAAGATTTTTATTGTTAGGCAATAAATTCTTGGTTAGCAGTTATTTTCTTTTGGTTCTTTGAAAGTATCATCCTGTTTTCATACTTAGTTTCAACTGAGAAGTTAACTCTCAGAAATGCTTTACTTTTTTGTTTTGATCTATTAAGATAACTGTTTAAAAGTCTGTATTTCATAATGACAATCTAATTCCCCTTTTGCTTTTGGTGTTCAGTCATCATTTCATGTTTTCAGCGATGTTTTGACTGAGATATGAGAAATTTTTGAGCTAATTTAAGCTTTAAAATGATGCCATTTTCCTCGAGAAAGAACTTTTGTTCTGACAGGAGTCAAGGAAGCACCTTACTCTAGTTTCAGGGTTTGAGATTGTTTAAAATAGGTCTTAAATGCTGAAATTAATTGAAGGCTGAATAGCATGGTAACTGCCCAGCTTTCAGTGCTCTCCCCCCACCCCACCACCACCACCACCACTGTGAAGATGTAATCCTTGGGAGTTCCTCAACTCTGGGATTTTTACAAGACCTTCTCACCCAACTGCAGATGCTGAACTCATAGTTTTTCTTTGGTAGGTAAATGAGGCTGTCAATAATTTCTTAGCCCTTACCCACATTTAAATCAGTAGGCACCCCTGTAGGAACATGGTCTCCAAGTATGAGGCTTTTCTTTCTGGATTTTCTTCCTACCCTAGATCGTGGCTCTGTAATTCTTGATTACCTTGTGGGCTATCTGTTGACTTCAGGTAGGTTTCCTGACAGATTTTGGAGTTGTCAGCCACAATACTAATCCAGATTGCCTAGTGTACTTGTTTTAGTCCATGTAGGATGGTCTAACAAAATACCTTAGGCTGTGTGTTGATAACAATAGAAGTTTAAGGGCCAACGATGTAGTTCATTGGACTAATTGCCTGCATAGGCAAGCTCAGGGATCCAAGTTTAATCCCTGGTACTAGCATCCCATACGCTGAGCCAGCAACTGAGTCCAAGCATGGTGGCACATGCCTGTAATCCCAGCACTGGGGAGGCTGAAAAACAGCAGGATCACTAGAAGTCATAGGTCATAGCTGCATAGTGAGACCCTGTACCAACTCTCATAGTTTTGGCGCCTGAGAAGTCCAGACTCAATGCCACAGCAGACTTGGTACCTGGCAGAGGCCCTTTCTCTGTGCACGGAGGTTCCCCCTTTATGCTACAGCCTCTGTATGAAGGGCCCTTGTCCCACTCCTGAGGGCAGAAGCCTCAAGCCTGAATCACCTCTGCTCAACCCCTCCCCAAATAGTATGAAACTTAGACAGCAAATGCCTATAATCACAGCACTTCAGCAGCTGAGGCAGGAGGATCACTATGAGTTGGAGGCCATCTTGGGCTACATAATGAGTTCAAGGCCAACCTGAACTACATAGTGAGACCCTGTCTCCAAAAAAACAAAGCAAACAAACAAAAAAAGGTAGCCTTCTTTTTGTTTTCTGACCAACTTTTCTGGATGGCAGGTGTTCCAAATGTGCTCAGTTCTGATAAGGAAAAGCACAGTAACTATTAAAATCATGATGATTTTGCGTATCTGTGCTTTGTGTTGAAAACCCTCTAAATCCCTTCCAGTCATCTTTCTCTGTACAAAGTTGAAGGAATACAGAGACATACCAGGTATTAAAGTGAAATTTAAAATTAAATGAAAGCAAGAAAATTAAAGCAAAGAAAAATTGTGATTATTGGGTAGAATTATATTAGCCAAAATGAATACTATGAACAAAGGAAACAGAAAATCACAAGCTGGCCAAAAAGGACCATCAGCAGTCCAGCCAGATGCACAGTCAGCCAGGGGACAGGTGAACGTCTGTGGGGCTGCACTGCATGATGAATAGGCTTTGGACATTGGGCAGTGAGTGCCCTATAACAGAAGAGCTATTCCTGAAGAATAGAGTCCTTATGTCCCAATTGCCAGTGGTATAAAAAGTGAGATAACGCAGGCTTCAGGATGTTATCTTTCACCAAAGACATTTACATGTATATTTGCTTCTGGTGACAGACAGGTAGAGCAAAAGACTTACTTGTGTGTGATCATTGTATTCCTTAGAGCAGGCTACGCTGCTCTAAGAAGTGGGCCTCTCCAGTTTTGAATTTCTCTTTCTCATGAAAGTGTAGGACACTATGCGTAGCCCAGGCCAGTTGGTCATGGTTTGGATGATTCTTTGCCTCTCACTGACTTAGAGATCTGGGACGCTTCCACACTGTAACTGTTCTGTCCCCTGGACTTTGCTTTCCATGCAGAGGAGCATCTGGGTGACCACATGCAGACTCCAGGTGCAGGACAGGGAGTGCACACAGCTGTCTTCTGCCGTCTAACCCGGGGGTGACATGCCTCACTTGTGCTCACATCTGTAGGGAGAACATTAGTCTCATGGTGCCGGAGAGGAGCAGGGACACATAATCTAATAAGTACTTGGGTAGAAAACAGCATTCCATGGACAGTTATCAGTCCCTGCCACAGGAGTAATGAAAAATAAGACTCAAAAAGTAATAGCAGGTAGAAGTCAGGTTGAGCCATCTCAAGTGCCAGGTCAGATTAGGACTGTGCTCTGTAGCCAGTGTCTGTTTCTAAGCAGGGAAGTAAAGTGGTGAGAATATGTCTTTTGGCCATATGGGGCAGAACAGTTGTGAAGAACATTTCAGATGCTATCAGAACACTCCGGAAGTAAGAAATAAAGTAATGGCCGGAGAGATAGCTCAGCAGCATAGAAAGCACCTGCCTGGCAAGTGCAAGGTCCCAAGTTCAATCCCTGATACTGCAGAAAAAAGAAAGAAAGTAACAGTGGATAAGTGTCGTGGAACTAGGAAAGGAAAATTTATACTTACTTATTTAACCCTCAAACAGTCTATTTTCTCTATCTTATTAATGAAGAAAACTGAAATTCAAATGTAAGTTGTGGAAGAAGGCATGTGTCACTATGAATTAGAGGTAGAAAAGTGATGGAGTGTGGCGTTTGTAGATTGCTCTGCAAAGTGTGTGTCCATATCAATGCATTTTTAGATACTGCTAGGTATTTTAGCACCTAAATTAGTTCCTAGGAGTTACATTTGTGTAAGCTTTATGAAGTCCGTGACTCCTTTTCCCACTGTCCTAGGCATCCTAGCCCAATGTAGCACGTTCCTGGAAATATTTATTTAGTGACATTGATTATGTTGATTTAAATATTCTGGTAAAAAGTGAAGGGCTATTAGTTACACATGAATCCTTTCACTCTGTCCATTTTCTTAAAGAGTATTTTGTAGCTCTCTTGCCTTTTAGTTGTTACATATTGATTATTGAGAATGTTTTCATTTCTTCTAAATAAAAGTCTTCGATTAAATGTGTCTGCTCCTCTGTTAACAGGTAGATGCTGGCTGGATTGGATTTTGGTCCATAGTTGGAGGCTGTGTTGTTGGAATAGCTATGGCAAGGTGAGAATATTTCATATCAAACATGAACCCAGAGAAGAGGGGCAGAATCAGGGAGAAATCGGCTCCCTTCTATAAACTTTTAAATTCAGTGCAAAGCCCACCAGGCTAACGTAAGAAAGGGCACCACTCAGGCTACAAGAAATGCACGTGCAGAAGATAGAACGGCTGCTGCAGGAAGCTTTCTCAGGACTGGGTCTTCTTACATTGTTTTTGAGAGACCGAAAATATAGCTGCCTCTCTCCGTATTATTAAACAATACTATGATCTTCAAATGAAGCCCAAAGGAAGATGATCTAATAAAGGCAAATCAGTAACTCGCAAGAATTTTTAAAAGGAGTTGAACCTTTTGTGAGAACATTTGTAGAAGTTCCCATGAAAAAGCTGAAGCAGGTTTTTGTTTCTGCTCCTTCTTGGCAAGTCTGTCCCAGTGGTCATCCCATTTTGATGAAAAGTGTCCATGAAGGTTTCTAGTTTCATCAGACTCTTCAATCTGAACTCTTTATACAGCACCTTTTTTTGTGAATCAGAAAGAGTTTCATTTACTCTAAAAAGAATGAAAATGTCACTCTTTTAGGTGACTGCCTATAAAACTACTTTTAGTGTTTTCAGAGAGATAATATTCATTTACTTCCCAAGTTATTTTACTCTGTTTAATGGGGGCAATCAACTTTACTAGAGGGGAATCTAATTATGTATTTGGAGATCAAATAAGATTTCTATATCTAAATACTTAATCAAAAATGACAAAAGATAATGAAAGAATAAATTGACACTAACTTCTAAATCACTTTCTTTGAGGTTTCTATAAGTTAGGAAAGCATAAGAATAAAAGCTAGAGGCCGGGGAGATAATTCTGCATTCTAAGTGCCTGCCTACAAGTGCAAGGACCCACATTCAATTCCTGGTACTGCATGCTCTACTGGCCCAGCATCGAGCCAGCCACCAAAACCAGGCGTGGTGGGGCATGCCTATAATCCCAGTACTAGGAAGGCTAAAACAGGAGGATCACTACGAGTCTGAGCTGTAGTATACCAAATAAGTGAATAAATATTTTTTAAAAGAATAAAAGCTAAAGAAGCAGGGTGAGAAAATATTATTTGGTGGAAATCATTGCATTGATACGGAAGTACACTGTCCTGTCAGATTTTGATAAGAACCATACCAATTTCTCTATCTCCAAGCCAATGATAGTGAGTCATGACTGATCAGATACCTTTGTGAATAATAAAGAGTGGAAAGAGGGAGCTGTATATATTAGGCATGACATCTCATATACTCCCTTCTCTTCATTTTCTTTCTATGGCCCCTGAATTTTAAACTGTAGATAAATACAACTAGATAGAACAATAATAAGGAGGACATTTCTTTTTAATTGTTGAAATGGAAATTCTAAAATGTTCTTCCCTTACTCTGTGATCAGAAACCAGTGTTAAGAATTTACTTAACTAAAAGAAAAGAATTTATTTAGTTTAAAATCAAATTTAAAATTTTTCTCATAACATCATTTTTTGAAGTCCCTAGAATGGATTCTCCTCACATACACTTTGAGTAAATGTTTTGTAGTTATGTATTCAAGGTACTGCCTTGTTGCTCCTAACAATACTCTTTAATGGTATCAGTACATTTGAAAGGACTGAGTCCTCAGAAATAACAGGCAGGTGGTGTAGCGCCTGCAATTCTAGCACTCAGCGGGCTGGGGCAGGAAGATCCCTCTAATTCAAGACCAACCTGAAGAATATAGTGAGCCACTGTCTCAAAAAATAAAGAAAAAAGGCCCAAGTGTGGTGGTGCATACGTGTAATCCCAGCACTCAGGAAGCTGAGGCACGTGGATTGCTGCAAGTTCAAGGCCAGCCTGACCATATAGTGAGTTAAAGGCCAGCCTAATCTCCATAGTGAGACCCTGTCTCAAACAAACAAATATCAAGCCACACTGGGCAGTTGATAGTTACATGATCAGGTTCTGAGAAACTTTCCTATAGTTCAACTCTGAGTTGTGCCATAAAGTGTTTTAATTTATCATACTTTGTCACCTGCTTATCTCCTAGGATATGTAACTGTCAGAAATGTGTTTCCAAACTTGGAAATATGACAAAGGGTTCTGCATCCTCTTGAGGGATATTTTTATCAAGCTATGAAACCTTTTTCAGAATACAAAGAATTTTCTGCTTAGAAACTCATAGATGAAAACAAGCCTTTTTGAAGTAAAACTGCATCTATTCTTCCCACCAAAAGGTGGCGTCAGCTCCTGCAGGAAGTCATTGGAATCTGTAAGACACCAACACAATTACCATCATGTTGAATAAGTACAACACAAAGAATAGTATTAAAAGTGTTATAAATAATAGCCACGTAACTATAATAGAAATTACAATCAATTTTTTTAAAATTCAAAGTGGAGAGAACATGGTAAATGTTATAAGAGCATAGGATAAATTTTTCTGTAAATAAGCACAGTTCTGAAAGACAGTAAATTATGTATAGGGACAGCCAGAAGTTCATGCTTTACGAAGTCCACTACCTGCATGTGAGGAAAAGCAATTGGACATTAGAAAAATATTTGGGTATGCCTTTTTGTTTTATGTTGATTCAGAAAATGTTCATGATTTTGAGAACTTAGAATGCTAGACTTTCACAACAATACTTAGTATTCTAGATGCTGTATTCTTGTGCTCAGGAAGTTTACAGTCTAGTAGGGAAGACAAAAACATAGACAAATTCAGAAATTTGACTGTTTCCAGTGCAGAGCAATGCAGTATGTGGCAGTAAAATGGAATGTGGAGCTGGGATGGGGAAGGCTTTGTCTTGATCTGAATGGGCTGAGACAGAAGCCCGAGTGGGCCCAGGGGCCCTAAGGATCCCAGCATCCCAGCCAGATGGGGCAAGTGAAAGGCTCCCTGTACTGTGGGAAGCAGCCTCAGCGCCTGTGGAGACAGAAGCCCAGTCAGCAGCGAGAAGAGGAGCAGAGGCAGGACCAGACCTCGCAGGACCTTGCCAGCTGTTGGGCAGGTGTTTGTATGTGTCCTTTAAGTTTGAATTTTGTGACAGTCATCTTTGAAAAATGTGTCAGTAAGTCAGCCTGTTGCCTAAAACTTGGACGTATATTCATTATAGAATGTTTAGGAAGTATAGAAAATATAAGTGACATTTAAAAACTCAGAATTTATCCTATGAATTACAGATCCCAAGCAAAGGACAGTTTGTATGTTTCATAAGGAGAAAAAAACTAACATACAGGCCAGGCGTGGTGGCACATGCCTGTAATCCCAGCACTCAGGAGGCTGAGGCAGAGGGATTGTTGTGAGTTTGAGACTAGCCTGAGCTACAAAGTGAGCTTAAGGCCAGCCTGAACTGCATAGTGAGACCATGTCTCAAAAAGAAAAAAAAAAAAAAAAACTAACATACACATGAGAAAATTTGTTAGCTAAAAAGCCTAAACATCAAAAAGTATAACTATTAAAAGAATGCATGGAATGTTCTTCAGTTAACATTTCTTTAATGATAGTCATGTCCTTAATTTAAATAACACCTAGAATTAAAGTCCACCTAGAATTAATACAAATTTGTTTCTTTTTAGATTTGCAGATTTTATCCGGGGAATGCTGAAGCTAATCCTCCTCCTCCTCTTTTCTGGGGCTACCCTCTCATCGACATGGTTTACCCTGACCTGTCTGAACAGCATCACACACCTGCCTTTGACCACAGGTGAGCAGAGGCTGTTGAACTTCAGTAGAATAAATATTTTCTGTTCACAGGTGTACAGATGTACACATTCTGACGCTAGAACATTTGCTTGCTTTCTGTGCGTAATTGTTAAATGTGCATGGAAAAACACAGTTCATTTAAACTTTACATCAGAGCATAATACAAAGATTTTTATCTTAGTTATAGTCATTGCATCATTAAAATCAGTGAGGAAAATAAGGCAAAAAGGTATGACATTTAAAGCCTCCTTCAATAAAAAATCTTTGATTTAGCACCTGGAAGTTTCTTTTATAGTTAGACTTAGTACATCATCATTATAGAAAGTGGAAATGCTTGTTTGAGAGTGTGTTACAGCTAGCTTACATAGCTAATTTAATTTACTCAAAGCATTTGTAGTTACTTTATTTTTATTAGTAATATTCATTCAGAGTCTTTTTTTTTTTTTGGTTGCTGCTATGAGTTACATAAATTTGGTGACTTAAAGCAAACACAGTTTTATTATCTTCTACTTCAGCAGGCTGAATGAGACCAAACTGGACCTTACTGGGCTAAAATCAGAGTGGGGAGCTCTAAAGAAGAGTCTGTCTCCTTGCCTTTCCCAGCTTCTAGACCCCAACTCTCGGTCTGTCTGGCTGGGTCCTCCCAGCCATGGCACTGTGCCTTCTGCCCGCTGTCACATCTCTCCCATACTCTGCCCTGTCTCACTTTTGCCTGCACATTGGGCCCACTCTGATAACCCCAGACAATCTCTCGGTGTCCGTTTTGTCTTAATGTATTTGGTACAGGGTCTGTGTAGTACACAGCTGGACCCATAGTGATCCTCCTGTTTTCAGCCTCCCCAGCACTGGGGTTACAGGTGTGTGCCACCACACCCAGTCTCAGTGGCTGACTCAACATGCCATATGCGGGGGACTAAGCCCTAGTCCTGCACTTGGCCTAAGCAGGCGCTTGGACCACTGAGCTATCTCCCCAGCCCAGTCTCTCAGTTTTAAACTCAGTTGATTAGCAATACTAATTCCATCTCAGGTTTAACATTCACAAATTCTAGAAATTAAGACATGAATACCTTTAGAGAACCGAACATTATTCTTTCTAGGCAGGATATTTTTTAAGTTATTATAATAAATTATTCTATAAGGGCTGGCCAAATAACTCAGCAAACTGAAGCATTTGCAAGCAGGCGCAGGGCCCAGGTATTAAATCCCAGACCTGCTGTGCTGGGCCTGTCCCTGGGACATGCCAAGACAGCAATTGAGACTGGATGTGGTGGTGTGTGCCTATAATCCCAGCACTTGGGAGACTGTAAACAGGCAGATCATTATGAGTCTGATCGTAGGGAGACCCTGAGTACCCTGTAAACCCTTCCCTAAAATAAATAAATAAATTATTCTATAAACCAAGGGAACTACGGTTTCTCTTTCCTTTCTTCTAACTGTACTGCTTAAGATTCATATTGATGACCTTTTAGATTACGTGCTTAATTATAGGATTATTTTTATAAAAGCAGATTGCAGCATTGTCATAGCAAGCGTTCGGATGCGTCGGGTAAATGAGAATCTGAACATAGCTTTGTAGGGGCTTGCAATCCCAAGGAATGTACATTACCTGGGAAGCCATGAGGCGGCTTCATTTTTCTCTCCTCGTAACCAAGGAATGCTGCATAGCCCCCTTTGGATCTCTGTACTCTAAAATAGAAGAACTGACAGTTTACATGTCAGAGCCATCAAATCTTTAAAGTCAGTCTTTTCTCTAAAGGCCCTACCACTTTTACAGAGACAGTGTACCACAGGAGAAGGTTGACCCAGACCCACAGTGGGTCCACCTCCCTGGAGAACCACAGCAAACTCACTGGCAGCACCAGACTCAACATCCGGCAGATGCCCCTGGGCCTCCCATTCAAGGAAGGTCCAGCATCAGAGGGAGACCGTGCTGTGTTCTTTTTAATGGGTTATCTTTGCAAAGTTAAGCTTTGGTGTTTGGTGTGATAGAAGCAAGTACTGCACAAAATCAGTGTGAAACAGGAAACAAGGGCAGTGCTATTCAGTGGACTCCAAATTGAGACATTGTGCAATGCCCCTCAGATGCACATACCCCATTAGTAAGTAATTACAGTCATTCAAGAATGAAATAAAACTCTGTTTCTTCCAGTTTATGCATGTTGCTTTGTAAATAGCTACTAAAGTGTGTGTGTGTGTGTGTGTGTGTGTGTGTGTGTGTGTGTGTGTATTGTTTGTCCCTAAGTATATAAATAACAATTGGTAGCTATTCCTGTCCTGCTGGCAGCCCTCTCTTTACTGTGTCATTGTTTTGCCTGCAGAGCCCAGTTGTCCAGAGTCATAATTAGTAATTCCTAGTATGTGACGATACTGTGCACGGTTTATGTACCCATGTTCCTGCATTGGGGTTTTGAACAATTTTGACAAGTATTTCAGGCCATAATTTTTCTCCATTTTATTCCAGTATAATTGTGTGATTTAACGGCTGGACAACATTCTGGTGAAGCAGTTTTATTTTATAGCTCTTATCCATGGCATTATGGTTGGATTTTTTTGTAGTAGTGTATGTCAAGTATTCATCTATGAATTTTCCAGGAACATGATGATGCGTGCATGATGAGCAGATTTCTTTCTCTTGAATTAAATGCAAAATATTCATTATAAGATAGTACATTCATTTTTAGGTATTTTCTACTTAACATTACACAATTAACAGTTTTATCTCTGAGTAGAGGTGTAAGGAATAAATTAAATGTTTTCTGTTTTTATCTTGACTTGTATGGTGAGTATGTTTTGCTTTATAGTTGGGGAAAGTGTATTTGAAAACTATTCAGCTTTTTAAATCTTAAAAGAAAATTGATGTGATTGACCCTAGTCAAGACTTTTCCCAGTCTGTGTTGAGAATAATTACATTGGACAGAAAGGAAAGCAGAATGTTAAATTAAGTCAAGGCTAGAATGAAAAGATTGAGTTTGATAAGACTGCCCACCCTAACAGTCATGCAGTTTAAAATTCTACTACTGTTTCAATTCCAAGTCAGGGTTTGAATATCACTTAGATAATCCCAAAAGATACATTTTTAATTTATGACTCCACCAGGTTAAGGACCAGATTTCTTCCATGTCTTCTTTGTAATATATAGCCTTTTTTCTCCCTTCTCTTTTACTTTCCTGATAGCACTTACCCTCTCTACCAGTGTAAAAATCTAGAGTATGGACTTTTGCCTTGTAAATTCTGACCCCATCTCCCACCCTATTAGCTAGCGAAGGAAGGAAGGGAGGAAGGAAGATGTGAGCCTCAGTAGACTATTGCTGTGGTAGTCTGCAGCTATAACCACTCTTTATTATTCAGCATTAGGTTTAGGTAGGCAAAAGGGCACATTTTAATGGAACTGTGGAGGATTTGAATAAATCTATCATGTGTACTCTTACTGCCTTTGTAAAATCTGACCTAATTCCTTTTAAGCAAAAGAGGTTTCATGAAAGGGAACTTACTACAAAATCTAATTATAGGCAAACCTAGACCTTTGGATTGGTATTTGAAGTCAGTAATGGCAAATTCATGTTTCTTTTTTACTGACCATTCTTAGTTCAGTCAGGAAAGTATCTAGTCGTTCGCTCTTTCCTAGCAACTATTTCTGTCATGGGTTTTTATATATCGGAATAACCTATGTGGAAAGTGTTTGCAATACAGTCATGTGCCACACAATGATGTTTCTGTCAAAAACATGTCAGTGGTCCCATAAGGTATTATCACCTAGCAACGCCTTCACTGTTTACCTTTGTGTAAGTACAAGCTGATGTTTGTGTGACAAAATGATCTAATGACAAGTTTCTCAGAATGCATCCCCTTGTTAAGCAATCTATGGCTGTACATGCATGATTGAAGCTGTTGACATACTAAATCCAAAGCTCTTTATTTTGTTCGACCTATGTGTTACCAATGCTGCTCCCATCTCATTAAAACCTCCTGTTTCAATCTTTTCTTTGTTATTAGAGTTGCCTTCTCTGCAAAAGAAAGCCCAGGCCAGCGTCCTCCCTGAAGGAAGGCTGTGCTGATGTGCTTGCTGGTGGAGCTCTTCCTGGAGGCTATCAGCAGTGTGCCTTGTTCTTCCTTAGGGAAACTCAGTGTTTAAAATCGCTTTATTAATTAATTGGAATACTTAAAGCAAATAACCTCATGACTGAATAACATAAAACTTCAAAATCATGAACCTTATGCTGTGAACAAAATTATGAAAACATATTATTCACCTTATCTGAGAATGAGATGTCTAGCCCTGTTAGCCACACACAATCATTTTTTACTGAACAGAAGAATGTTTGGAAAATGGCATTTTGAAAAATGTTAGCACTTTGGTGTTGAGTTTGCTGAAACAATATAATTTGACTGTTTGACAGAAGTTGCCTTGGGAGAGATTATTCATCTATTTTCATCTAAAGTTACTAGAATGATGGTTATGCCAGAAATAAATACCAGCCGGGTGATTAGGAAGGCTGTTTAGGTAGCATGAGCCCCTTAGAGTGGTAGCTGGCCACAAGGTGACTTCCACTGATCTGAAGGTAGGATGCACAAGACATGTATAGGCTAGAGAATAATCCTTTTATCATATTTGCATTTATTTTGCCTTTATTAAAATATTTTTGTCCTATTTTAAAAGCACACCAAGAAATCAAAGCATACATATGCCCCAAAACAGGAGGTTATTAGAAAATTCAGGAAAGAATAATGAGTATGATTAAAGCAGTGCGTATTAATCAAACATGGGCTGTAGCTCAGGGGCTACGCACTTGCCTAGCATGCACAAGGTCCTGAGTTCAGTCATCAGCGCTGCAAGAAAAAAAAGAAGGGATTTTAAGCTTTAAGGAAAGAGGGGGCCCCAGAGATGACTCGGTAGAATAAGAGGGCCTGAGTTCAATCCCCGGTTCTGCAAAAAAAAAAAAGGAAAGAAAGCTAAAGAATGACTTAACTACTTTCAACTATTCTTTCCTACTAGCTACCCATTTTAACTATTTGTTTCAACTATTCTTTTAACCATTGTAAAACTAAAAGTGACTCTTACTCATGTTTGTGACTGGCCATTCAAACAAAGAAAAGTAGCATAAAGATTATAAGAGAATGGGATTGTGAAAATTATTAATGTAAGGATCATAAAATGCTCAAAGGACCTACTAAGGAAGATTATGTAATGTTTATGCATGGAGACTTTCAAGAAGAAAAACGTCTTCAGGCAGAATCTGGGTTTCTTGACCAGGTAATCGGTCAGTGCTCCGTGATTTAAGAGCATATTACCTTCTTCAGAACCATAAATAATTCTTGGGAGCTGGAAAGTTACTGATAAACCTATACCGATGATATCTGATTTCACAACCAATCTCTTCTGAGCCCACAATTTCAAAGGATTATTAGTAGTTGTGCTTCATGCCTTCGTGATAATTACTTTGCCTTCTAGCCATACAGGTAACAGTAAACCTTTATAAAGCTAAAATATGCCGAGGAAGAGGCTGAAATAAGGGATACCTGAAAGTTAATAGCATAGAAAGAAAATTATAGACATTGAGAAATACTGTGGCAAACTGTCCCTTCCTCTTTTAGAACCACTGTGTTAGGTTCTACATATTTTACTGATCAGTGGATTAGGAAGACCCACTTGAATCACTTTTCTAGGAGACACAATTCAGTGATGTAGAAATGCATATATGTGTGTACATGCATGTATATGCAATTTGTCTTCTATATATTTAGCATGCTCAAAAATGAAAAGTTCTGTAATTAACGTTATGATTATTTTTCTTTGCTATTTCTTTGCAAGTGTCTTTATTTCTAAAGAGTATTTTCATTTGCTATATCAAGTTTGATTTGATTGTGAAACAATTTTCTAAAAGGTCTAACCTAATAATTCCCAATTAAACTTTACTACCTATTGTGAAATAGAAGTTCGGTCACTATGCACAAGAATAAAAGTTTATCTATAAATGTATTAATGTCATAAACCTACCCTGTGGGAGAATAGCTTTATTCTGATCCTTAAGATAATTCATAATAAACTCAGTTGTAGGGCTAGGGAGATAGCTCAGTGGCATAAGCACTGCCTGGCAAGTGCAAGGTCCTGAGTTCGATCCTCACTACTGCAAATAAATAAATAAACTTAGTGGTACAATTTTATAATTTTTCTTATTTCATGAATCTTCTGTAATATCTCAGATGACTCAACTTGAATACGTTCCACAACTGAAGGTTTTACCTGTATTGTTCATCGGCTGTAGGTCCTGGGAAATTCTTCCCCCAAGTGAATTACTGATTTAAAGCAACAAGCTCTCAGAAAGTGGTCATCTCATTCCCTCCTACACTGATCCCCTCAAAATAAAGACACCTGTCCTTAGCCACCCACCTAAAAACTGCAGTTTAACAGCCATTCTCTACCTCGTGCAGAGTCCGCATGCTGACCAACCTGCCCCCCTCTTCAAAGCCTCCCCTCATATGTCAGTGTCCTTAAAGCCCCACTTCCTGCTGCCATCAGCACTGGAGCCAGCAGGCTGTTGCTGTTCACGATTAAGCGTGCATTGTTTTAAGAGAGTAGAATGCAATTATTTTCTCATGCTGTGCACCTAAGTGGCTGCTGAGCAGTAGATGTCTATTGTATTCCTTCATTGGAGGAGTGATTTTAGGATAGTGTCTGTTTACTCCTCCAGAGAAGTGGCTTACATGTAATAAACATCTGATAAATGGTCTTGAAGAAAGGCTTAAGCTAAGCTTTCCCGAAGAACTTTAAGCAATAATTTTCAACCCATTTTGCATACTTCATGATTAAAATTCATCTTTTTATTTGTAACCTTTTAGTGCTTTCTATTTTTTATTCTGTCATTTGTCTTATGTGCAATCATTTCTAGCTTTTATATTGGATACAGATTTCAGGATCATGCTATTTGTGTCAATACTGTTGACTAAAAAGATACCAAGGCCGGGGAGATGGCTCAGTGGAATAAGCGCTTCCCTGGCAGGCTCAAGGGCCTGAGTTCAATCCCCGGTTCTGCAAAAAAAAAAAAAAAAAAAAAAAAAGATACCAAGAATTGGTTGTTTTTCAGTCTGGCACTGTGGCTTAGTAGAAAAGGGACTGTAGAACTTAGTTACATAATTATTAGCACCAGTAATTCACATTATACCTAAATAAATTGTTTTTGACTTTCAGAACTTGGTGACATTAACTATAAAATAACTTTCATACTTCAAAGAATTGACAGGCTGATCAAATAAGACAACATAGGTGTAAGCAATTTTTCAGAAACTAAATTCATGATCATCCAGTTTTTGTTGATATCTTGATAATTCATTAGATGTTGGGTAGAATAGTAATATCTAAAATTTTGTGATTTATTTTCTAATTGCTGATTGCCTAAGACATTTTAGTTAAATTATATTCACATAGTTTCTTTCCTTAAAGTTTAATAATTTGGTTACAGAATTGGGTACTTTCATGGTTGTGAGCCAATTCGTGTGCTTGAAGTACATCCATTGTAACTATTTTGTGCTACACAAGACTTTGATTTTTGTAATTTAAATTGTGAACCCATGAAATTTTATTGGGTTCTTTCCCCCAAAAGTGCATCAGCATTTCCATTGTATTTATTCTGCTAAATTACCTTGACTTTTTAATCGAAAGGCATTTATTTTAATTTTAGTATCAGTGTTACTGAAAGTCATGGAAATATTTAATGATCATGTAGCTTGAACCTCTCTGATGAGCAGGAAATTATCTTGTCTGCCTGACTTTCAATAGATGACATTCACTCACTGGATATATCAGCCTCTAAACTAAAAATTCAAATGAAAGTCAAATTCAGACTTGTAACAATCAGCTTCTACTTTATTCAAGGCTTAGTGCCCTGGGAAATGTATTAAATCAGTCCTGATACAGTTGTCTGGAAGATCGTCAGTTAACCCTTTTCTGTGTGGTGACTTTGAGCTTTTAGTTTCCGCAATAACAAGTGATGCCCGCATATCCATCCAGTGTTTCAAAAAAGCTTCTTAGTCATCATTTTTATAGTGATAAAACAAACAAACTTTGACACTGATATAGCTGAATGAATTTTTTTTTCATATTGAGGGTAAAACCCAGGGCCTCACACATGTAGGAGAAGTGCTAAACCACTGAGCTATATCACCACCCCGTTATTTTTCATTTTGGGACAGGATCTCACTCAGTCACCTGGAATGCCTCCAAATTTTAATCCTCTTTTCTCAGCCTCCTGAGTAATTGGGATTCTAGGTATTCACCCTGTACTTGCAATACCTTACTAGTGTGAAATCATATCATCTGTTTATTCTAGTCCCACTTAAAATACTGCATTTACTCTATGCATTATAGGAATTCTAATAAATGAAGTAGAAATGTTTACCTGAAGGCTGCTGCACCAAGCCTGGGTTTTAAGGCTCCCAGGTATAAATAATAGCTCTTTGGCCAACTCACTGGTGGTAGGTCTCGGAATCAATAAGTGTAACACACATACATGAAGTAGAGTTAGGTCAGCTGTCAGTGCATTAGCTTACTATGAAATATGGCTTACTATTTTTTTAATCAGGTAAGATAGACACATAAAAAAAGTCAGATTCAAATAGGTAAAATAGAAAATATAGAGTGACAAGGTTTTATTCTCCTGTGGCTTTAAACTTCCCTCTAGAAACATTCAGGGGATTGCCTATGTCTTTTTCACTGTCGTAAGTATGTACATTTATAAGTACTTATATAAAGTGTATGTACATTTTTTGAAATTGATTTCATTGATTTAAGATATTACTGTTATTATAGTTTTCTTAGTTTTAGTGGTTGTATAACATACCTTTGAATTTCGTATGAATCTTTATGACAGTTAACTCCATGTGGATGAACATAGACATTGTTTTTAATCTTTTTATGCTACAAACATTTGGTATGTGTTCCTTGTAAGCCTATATTCACATAGCTATGAGATAAATTCCTACAAATGGAATTGTGCAGTGAGATAAAGTGCATTTGTTTTGATAGACATTTCCAGATTACCCACCAAAAGATGAAGTATTTACATTTCCCCCAACAGCTTTAAGTACAGGAGAAGTCCTATCTTTCCAGTGCCCATTGTTTATGCTTATCCAAGGCCCAGAATGTCAGGTGCAAGGAACCTGAACCTGGAAGGTTCCTAACAAGCATGAAATGAGAGCTAAGGCAGCTGCACAGCTCCAGGGTTTTCAGACCAACCTGGCTTGCCAGGTGCTGCTCATGGACTAGCCCAGGCCCCTTTAACAACAACAACAAAAAATACTGTATGTTTTCAATAGATGCAGTTTGTGATCATCTTGGGGGAGCAGGTACAAGTACACAATAGAGATCTTTTTTTTAATCCTTTCCCTTTCTACCTCCCTCCCTCCCCCTCTTCATCTCCTTTCTCCATTTTCATCCTTGTTGATATTATTTTATCTCATGTTTATGATATAGTGTTTACATTCATTGAGGTCTTTAGGTTCTGTACCTGGCATGTCTTTATTCTATTTATTTCCCCTTCCCCTCTCCCTATCCCCTCCCCTGTCTCATAGACGCTTGTCTCCTGTCCATCCTTCATTGTGCTTTGTTTTACTTTCCCTTACCAAATGAGAGTCAGTATACAGATTTAAGATTATAACATGTTTTTAACCAAGTATAATAAAAAACAGTGCTCAATATAGTTGAATCTTTCAAGATCCTTATTAGTAGCCCTTTCAGCATGTCCTTATCATTATGTTTTCATTCTTTCATCGTATACAATTCTATACATGTTATTCAGCTGTGTACAGCTTTCTTCAAATTTTTTATTATGTTTTAGTTTTCTTTATTACAGTTACATATAAAGGCATAGTTCCTTCCAAAATAAAAACAGAAAGGATTACTTCTAACCATATTTCCTAAAAACAGCTAACTCCATCAGTAATTTGGGAGTTTGTACTCAGAGGTAGCACTTACTGGCTTAAGAGTTTGGCATTTCTTGTTACTTAATTCAGTACTTACCTTGTTTTAAATTCCTGGGCTCCTCTGAGTTTAGGTCAATAGTCCTCTCTGCCCTGATTACCACTGCCTGATCAATAAATTACTGTAAAGTGTTTTGGAAATAGAACACTCAATATAAGCTCTCTGCAATTGTCCATCCCTAGATTTTGTAATGTACCACTAATGAGTCACGAGTTAGAATATATTGACTTATATGGTCAGCAACTAGCAAATATTGGTAAGTGTGAAGTATTGGTTGGTGCTTTGCTTTTAAAAATATCTTGAGCCTGTGGTGGCACAGGCCTATAATCCCAGCACCATGGGAGACTGAGGCAAGACTGAAAAATTCTAGCTTAGTGACTGCAGCCTTTTAGGGCTTTTAGTGGTACAAACAGCCCTTTGCAACACGCATGCCATTAGTTCACCACCACTGCTGTAGCCCACCCTGTGAAACTTAGGGGCTTACTGAGACCCTGTCTCGAAAAAGGGCAAAATAAGGGACACTAGAGAGGTAGCTTAGTGAAAAGGCCCTAGATTTAATCCCTAGTACAAGATATTTAAAGAGAAAATAAAAAAAACCTCATGAAAAAGTATGTTGTTCTGACCGATTTCATTGTACCTATCTGATACTTCCATGTGATTCTGTAATTTGACCACTGTCTAATTGTTTGCTAAGTCATTTTTTTGTCCTCTGTTTTGATATCTGTCTGCTATTCAAAGAAATAAAAAGAAGTGAAAGTAATTACCAACAACTTGCATTATTAGAATATACTAAGTACTTTGTAATTTTGAAGGGCCAATGTGAGTGAGAGGGAAGCAGCCGTGAGGTTAGAGAAATGCTGTTAGAAATCAGTGAGCACTTATTTTTTTTAACCCTTTGACAGTGTCATAGATAAGAATATAATGTCAGTTATGGTACATTCTAGAGATTTGATATGTTCTGTGAATCTATGAATAATACATGACAGATTTAATATAATTGCCTGTGCAATTCTAAAACAGAAGTGTTTTCTTAGCAAATGTTTTATTAAAAATATTCCAAGGCTGCAAGTGTGACCCATTGGTGAAGCATTGTCTGTGCATAAGGCCCTGGGTTTAATCCACAGCACTAGAAGAAAAAACAAATTATTTTCCTTGTAACCTTAAATGTAAAGTCTACTCATTATTATAAGTGGGCATAAGATACTAATTAGGGAATAAATAGGTGTTTTATGTTTCTGATTAGAGTGTCATCTTGCGCATTGGTTCTGTTTTCACTTAAATTAAAATTAGTGAAGGCTCCCAGCACTCAGGAGGCTGAGGAAGGAGGATTGCTGCAAGTTCAAGACCAGCCTGGGCTACAGAGTGAGCTCAAGGGCCAGCCTAAACTGCATAGTGAGATGCTGTCTCAAAAAGACAAAAAAATAAAATAAAATAAAAATTAGTGACTGCAGACAGTAGCAATGATAAACTTAGAATGAAGTACATTTCCATGAGCATTCTTATAAGAATAAAAATAACATCCTTGATAGATTTCATTTGTAGACTTTTGTAAGTGGACAGATCTGGGATTCTAACCACTATTCAATTTTATTTTTCTGGGTGAAAAGTTCTTTAATTAAAAAGAAACCATTGGCACAAAACTCATTCTAAAATTGAAGACTAGTGCTATTATAAGTATTTCTCTAGGAACTCCATAATAATAATTTATTTTATACTTCCAAGCTATTATGTACCAATTTCAAGGGCCAATGGTATAGCTCAGTGGACTTAAGCGCTTGCTTAGGTAAGCGCAGGGATCAGGGTTCGATCCCTGGCTCAGCATGCCACACTGGCCCCGCCTTCAAGTGCACTAAGCACAAGATGGAATCCGGGTGTGGTGGCGCACACCTGTAATCCCAGTACTGGGGAGGCAGAAGTCAGGAGGATCACTATGACTCTGGGCTGTGTAGTGAGACCCTGCACAAAAAAAAAAAAAAAAAAAAAAAAAATCCAATTTCTTTCAATAATATGTAAAGTTTTTTTGTTTATTCTTAAAGTTCTCTTTAAAAATCATCAAGTGAATCTAAATTTTGAAGTTACTATAATTTATCATTCTCCATTGGCCAAGAACATGACCAAACAAGAAGAATCCTTTTAATTATATTGTAGTGACAAGTTGTTTTTGTGTTTTGAAATAATCCACCAGAGAGGTAACCCAACATATTGGTAATCATTCAACAGCAAATCTTTTCATACTTCAGAGTCCACACAAAAAGCTGACAAGTGTGTGATGTTCATCAAACTTTATCAACTATCATTGACAAAGATGAAATTCTGGAGTTGATACTTATGAAAGAGAACACCCAGGAGGGCTATCTGCTGTGACTCACTGCTGCTGCCTCAGAGCTAAATGTTTGTGTTTTTATTTCAGTGACATTATATGCCTCCTGTATTCTCCTGGGAGTGTTCTTGAATAGCAGTGTACCTATATTTTTTGAGCTTTTTGTGGAGACTGTCTACCCAGTTCCAGAAGGAATTACTTGTGGAGTTGTCACTTTTTTAAGTAATATGTTCATGGGAGTACTTTTATTTTTTCTCACATTTTATCATACAGGTAAGAAATTATTTTTTTTTTACTATCTTAAATATGTTATAAAGGAAATTTATTGTATTGATGTATAGGGAATTTATATAGAGAATTCTCACTAAAGCAAATTACTTTATGTGAGTGTTTGAATGTCAAAAAAAACGATATTCACAATTGTTTTTCTTGAAATGATTCTCCATGTGCACCCTCGCCCCCAAAGGTTTTGAGTTTACCTGAGCTGGGACCCAACATTTGCATTTTTAAAGCCTCTGCCAAACCCATTCCGTAGGTGATTCTGTGCTTAGGTGAATTTTTCAAACTACTTCAGGTCTTCTAGCACAGAGTTAGTTAATGATGCCAGCGGTGTGTATGTAGTTTAAGGCCATAGAGATGAATGAGAGAAGATCATTCAATATAAGAAATACCCCCGTATAACATTCTGAGGAGCCATATTGCTTGTAGAGAACTTTTTGACAGGGTTATTGAAATAACTTGAACCTCCTTGATTGGAAAATAAATTTTCAAAACTTCCAAAGCAATGAAACAAAACCATCCCTGGGTTTTTGACAGTGTCAGGCATAGGGCTTCTTTTTTAACTACAAAAAGTGTCATCCAGGGCTGCCGAGATAGCTCAGCAGACTAAGCACCTGCTTTGCCAAGCACAAGAATAGAGTTTGATCCCTGGTCCAGCATGCCATGCCAGCCCCACCCATGGGGCACACTGAGCTAAAGACATAGTCCAGACATGGTGGTACAGAACCTGTAATCCTAGTGCTGGGGAGGCTGAAAACAGGAGGATCACTACTAGTCCAATCTGCATAGTGAGACCCTGTAGCAAATACACAAAAAAAAAGTGTCATCCAGATGAGTGATTAATTTCTAATATAATTAGCAACAGACTAGATTGTCTACGTCAATAAGTAGCACAGGTAAGGCAGGTCCTGGCGTGTCTGCCGTGCTGAGTTTGGCAGTACTCGAAGGAGCACAGCGCTCACTCAAGCAGTCGGAGACCTGCTCTTATGCTCCTCCTGGAAAGATGTTAAAGGAAAGCACCATTGCCAGGTGTTGGAATAAAGCTTTTGCTTCCAGTTTGTTTTTTAAACAGACTGTTGCAACAATTATTACAGATCAGCTCTAATCCACTTCAGTGTGTCAAAATGAAAATTAAGAGTCTTATCGCCTCTTTTCCTGTTAAAGCATCAGAGATGGTAGTGATGCCCTCTGGCATGATAGAAATAATTTTCCAGCCGAGGGGCGCAGATTGGTTAAGTGATCTGTGCAGCCTAGAAGAACATGGCTTTCCCTGCCAGCTACAAGGAGTTTTATCCTCACAATATTTAAAAACACCAGGAGATGCCAGATAATGTTACCCCCAACAAGTATCTTGCTTGTGGTTTCTCGTATATAAAAAGCATATTTATTGATCTGCTTAAGGCAGGGAATACATGAGTAACCACCCTAAACTATTTGTATTGGTTTTACATTACTGTAGCAAAATACTTCTAGATGAGTACTTTATAAAGAGGCTCCTTTTAGGTATTAAAAGGTTTCTGTCCACGCGGTGCCTGCATGGACTCAGCACTATTGAGGACCCAGTGTGGCAGAAGTTGTCACAGTGGCAGGGAGCACTGTGAGAGCCAGAGATCATATGGCAAGATAGCAAACCAAAGTGACCTCCCCCAAGGTGCCTCCTCTTAAGGGCCCACTCCGTTCAATGTTGCCACGCTTCCAACACATGAGCCTTTGGGGAGCTCACTTTCTCCTTATATAAACCATAGCTCTGCCTTCCAACAGAAGAGTCCAGTGCACCTCGAGCATTTGCTAGGCCACTGGAGTATGCTACCCACCTGGCATCAGCTGCAGCTTTGGATTTGTCCAGCACAGATCAGATGCTGGCACGAGTTACCTAGAACTGACGCCCATCAGTGCCTAGGCCTCACCTTGCAGATTCACAGGAACCAAGTACTGCATGTACCTGCTTCTGTTTCTTTGGCACAAACAGCAGAAGACACTTCGCAGCATTTCTGGTCATTCCTATCTTCCAGGTACAACCAAGGATTGACCTAACTAGGAGAAGGAAGCTTCCCTCATTTTGGTTGGTTTCTGTCCATTTTTTTTTTTTTTTTAATGGTATCAGGGATCAAACCTGGGCAGGCAGGCGCTTATGCCACTGAACTATATCCCCACCTTGGTTGGTTTCTGATCACATGTTCTTATATACATCTCTGTAAAGATACAAAAATGTTTCTATCTAAACTCTGCAACATTTGTGACCAAATAGAACTGAAATCATGATAGTCCACTGAGGTGACTTTCAAGAGGGAAGGTCTTGGTGTATTTAGCGTCTTAGATAGCTGATGAGAAGCTAAAGGAAAAGAGCGTCTTTGTGGAAGGTGCTGCTGACCCAAGCTTTGTTTGATTTTCTTCTAGATAAATACAGTAGCTCAGAGGTCAGAAATTTAAAGATCTAGTTTAGATTTCAAAGAAGTTTTTATGTCTTTTTGTGTATCTGAATACACACAAACACACCCAGCATCTGCCGAAGACTAGTATTACAAATAGGAACATTCTATAAAATAATGTGTTAAAATCAGCTTCTAGTTTTGTAGCCTAGGACACTAAACACTTCATGTAACAAATTGAATTCCCTTCCATTAAAGCCAGTTTTCAAATGTCATAATTTGGTTAACTTTCAAACTTGGAAAACTCAGTTATAGGTGAAAACTCAACTATAAGTTACATGATTAGAAAGTTTGTTTTGGTTTGGGGTTTTGGTTTGGTTTTGTTTTCTGTGTTTTTTTGTTTTTAAGAAGGCCTGAAAACAAACTTGTGGCTGTGCTTTCTACGTCTCACAGCGTTGTCCAGGCTGGTCTGGAACTCCTGAGGATCAAGTGATCCTCCTGCACTAGCCTCCCCAATAGCTGTGGTCACACTAGGAAAGGAGTCCTGATTTCTAACCACCACCACCTGTGGTTTTTAGGTCACTTCTCAAGGAAGTGCTCCACCTTATAACTAGAGTTTTCCCACCCACTTGGTGGTAGGTGACTCTACTGGCTAATTCAGGGCTTTCCGGCCTCTGCCAAGTGACCACATCACAGTACCTTGCCCAGCAAGACAAGGTGGTGATTAGGGCCACCCCAGGCGAGTTATTCTGGGCCAGTGCCACTGGCTGACATGAAGCCCTGAGCCATGTCCTGTTTCTCATTTCTCCACATCAAGTTTCATTTCTACTGAGTACCTGGAGCCATGTCAGAAGTTTCTTAGTTTTTTCTCAGATTAATTTTTCAAGGTCACTTTCAAAGTAACAAAGCCCTTTGCTCCCTCGCATGAGTGTGTTTGTGAAACTAGTTGCTTCCTACTGGGTTGCCTGGAGAATCTGAGTTGAGACAACTCAGTGATGCTTTGGTTTAATAACATCACATGCAAAACAAATTTGGGAACACTGTTGTGTGCTTTGTACACTCTGAGATGTATTTTGTTTTCTATTTAGAAGTCTGTATTGTCTGTTATTTTCTGTTTGTGAGCTTTGCAGCAGGTTTTGTCTGAAAGCACAAAGATTTTGGAGTAGCTGGTCATGAATTTGAGGCAGTACTGTCACTAAAAGATCAAGAGGCCTGGCTGAAGTGGGAGGCATTGATTAATGGTTACCAGAAGAACAAAGAGCAGGTTGGACAGATGTAGATTAGAGAGAAGTGCTTTTACATCTAAGAAATAAAATAATGCAGTGTGGTGGTCTGTATCTACTTCCAGGGCACCAAACGGGTTGGGGGAGGGGGGGGGCTTAGCGTCAGCTGGCTGCTCACCTCGGGTGAGCATGGAGACAGTTTTATTAAGTCATTGCACGAGAATGTGGAAGGCTGGAAACAGACGAGTACTTATAGGTAGTCAAAACCAAGAGCGTGGTATCGATGAAGGCAAAGATTTGAGGTAACAGTTTACAGTCAGTGCCTCTGAAAGAAAAACTTTTAAAAAAGGATGAACAAAGGCCCAGTTAGCTCAGTTCCAACACAGCATCACTTGGTGCAGAACACACTGTGCTGAGTAAAATACAGCACCTGTCTAAATGCAATAGGCAAAGAGGACTCAAGCACAGGGTAGCTGATGACAGGGAACCAGCAAAAGTGAGGGGTCAACTGTGCGGTCCTGCCTTCCGGTGTGGATTTGTATTTCCTCCAGCGAGAGGCAAAGGGCAAGGATGCTAGAAAACTGTAAAAGGGATAATACTAACATTTCGGTAGGTCAGGATTTTGTGAATTCACTCATGTCCTGTGACACTGAGTTCAGAACGAACAGAGGTTGACTTCATAGCTACTTCATAAATTAAATGTTTAAGCAAGCATTTCCTGCTTAAGCACGTAAGCGCTGCTGCCTGTGAGTGGCTTTCAAAGGAAGATTGGTTGTTCCCCTGTCTCTGGCCCATAATTCTGCTTTCTGAAAAGGCAGGTAATTTAAAAAATACATGCCGTTGATTGAGCAAGTGAATTTGCTGAAAGGTGGATTTGATTTTCAGAGCAAAACCCAGTAAAAACCAATCAACAGACTGTGACTCTGAAGAGCAATTATGCACCATTTTTAGAGATTTCATCTGAACCTGGGTAGAAAGAATAATTTTACAACTCTGATGAAATAAATAGTCTCCTTTGGCAGTATTTTACAAGCTCCACAGTTTAAGGAAAGCAGGGACAAGTTGATGATTGCTACATGTATGTTGCTCTAGCTCTATAAATTACAGGCACTAAGATTTTTAATATCG
The DNA here is from genome assembly GCA_004027165.1 of Ctenomys sociabilis. Classification (NCBI taxonomy): domain Eukaryota; kingdom Metazoa; phylum Chordata; class Mammalia; order Rodentia; family Ctenomyidae; genus Ctenomys; species Ctenomys sociabilis. The sequence continues at coordinate 10,677 of PVKA01017873.1, read as the reverse complement.
ATGTTGTAAACCATGGTGTCAGAGATCATGGTTTATTTTATCTCTTACTTCAAATGCAGCCTTAATAACGGAATCTCTTTTAATACGAACAGCATGCTTTTGTCTGTATTTTACCTCTATTTTCTTAACTTTTTTTTTTTTTTTTTTTTACTGCTTTGCATTCCCTACTAAAGAAGTCCACATTACATAATGAGTGTAAGAGCAGAAAATGCCCAGTGTGTCATCCCAAAGAAAGTCAGAATAGGGACAAGGCTCCAGCGGTCTCAGCTCTTCAGAGTGTGTATGTGCAATCCAAGGAAATCACAGAAAACAGCTTTGTGTAACAATGCCACATGGATACACATCTGTTCCATGCTATAGAGCATGTCTTTTAAATCTAGTAACTGAGAGGTAAGGAAGCTATTGTGTGAGCATGCTGTAGGAGCCAAGGCGTTGCACTACCTTTTACCATTCAATTTCTAATTTCTATTCCTGGACATAAATTGGTCTTTTAAGCCATATGAATTATGTATTACACTAAAGCAGCGGTATGGGAATCTTTAGGTTGATTTTTGAAGATTACAAGGGTATTAGCATTCTGTTGAGGGACAAAGGGTACAAATAAACTTACACAAATGACCAGAAAGAAAGAGACTTGGTTCCCTGTTTGTTCTCATAGAAACTAATAAAGTAGATGCTAAGCCGGCAGAGTGGTCTCCAGCCACCACCAACCTGAAGGAGTTACTTCAAAGCCTGATGGGCGCAGGGAGGGGCAGGCTGGCCAGACGCCACTCAGCTCAAGGGCCCCTGGGCCGATAGTGTCCTAGACTGGGAAGAAATAATCCAAAACACAGGAGTCTCTCGCTAGAGGTGGAATTTTGGTGGATTTTTTTTTTAATGTGTTACTTTATTTTTCCATATAGTTTCTCTGATTTGCAGTGATTACTACTGAACATTTTTACTGGGAAACAGAGATTTCTATCCAAAACAATATAAAGGAGCTATCTTGAAATTCATGTGATTTTCGTATTTGTCTCTTTAAACTGCCAGCATTCCTAAACAAGAAAGAGTGGCAGTGATAGAGAGCACTTAAAAAACAATTAGCCAAGGAACACTTAAAGGCAATCAATTTCTTCTTTGAAATAATAAATTGATTTTGCAACCAAAGTCAAGGTGTATTAAACTGATGAACTATCATTAACAATATTGATTTAAAATATTCCACGTGAAAGCCCCATAAAATATCCCACCCATCACTTAGTTCCCAAATTGCCACTGTTTATTGTAAGCCAACATCCTGAAAGCCAGTATCCTCATGAGTTGTGAGTACTTCTGGCTGTAGAGCAGACCGCTCTGGGCATACAGGTGGTGTTCACTGGTGCCACATGAATGCTTAAAACTGCATACTGTATTTTTGTCTTACAGAATTGTCTTGGTTCAACTGGTGCCTTCCTGGGTCGTGTTTGCTTAGTCTCCTCCTCATTCTGTGCTTCAGGGAATCCTATGACAGACTCTATCTTGATGTGGTTGTCTCCGTTTAATAGTGCAGACTTGAAGGAATTTAAAAGGAGACTGGAAGTCAATACTGCACACTGCACATTTGCTCGGAGTTGCACATCTAACAGGAAAAAAAGGAGAAGAAAGAAACTTCATTGTGAGGTTTTGTTACGTTACAGATTGTCGCACTAATTTAATTATTGGTAGTACTAATGCGTGGTAATAGGGAATTTAAAAACTCTCCAAGTGGTGGACCTGTGCTGGCTCCCGGGGCCGGAAGTCTGATGTCTTACACGTGGGGCTCTTCCTACCAGAGGTAATTCCATGTGCTGTGCCTGTGCTAAACTACTGAGTTGCGGTGATTAGGAAAAGAAAGAAAGAAAGGGCATCTGTCACATGAAGAGAGCTCCTGAACTCACATGACAGACTAGGAAGAAATGCCACTAACTTCCAAGGAAGTTCAAACCTTATATCAGATTTTAATTACAAAATAGCCAAATGACATAGGGATAGAAATTAGCCACGTGTACACTACATGTTTTTCTAATAAAGCAATTTCTTATGCGTCTTTACTTTCAATCAGGTCAGAAGTCTCTGGCCTCCTTGTCGTGGTGATAAGTGCTTTCCAGAGACTTCAGAACATAGGTGCTGTGTCTGCATCTCAGCTTGCCCTTGTTTCTGTGAAGACACTTTCATCTGTGAAGCCCTTAAATGATTGTAGCAAGGGTGACCCATCATTGGATAGTCACACTAATTGTTGTGTGAAGAGTCTATTTCTGTTGATTTAGGACTTTGTTAAGAGAAATGATAACCACACAGCATGTGTGTCTTCAGCCTATACGTGGCAGCAGGAGCCGTGAAGCCCAGCACTGACTGTTATTTATCAGGGTTAGATTTTATTAAGTGACTCTTCTTAGAAAAGAACAACTTAGAACACTGGAACTTTTCAAACTTTATGTGGTTATTTCTTGAGTTGTATCCTTGTGTTCAGTATAGGGTGTAAAATACCCCGTTCTGTATGAACTCAAATGTATTGGACAGGGAGGTATTTTGCCAGTACCTGTTTTCTTTCTATGAATGATAAACATTTTTTAAACTAAGTCACTCATTGAAGGCTGTCAGACTTGTATTCTACTATGCATGCAGGATGCTATAGTCCAGGCAAGTGATATTTCCCCCAGAGACCAAGAGTAACATTTTTACCTTGATTATTCTGTGCTTCCTCCAACCCCCCTCTCATTTTTTTCTCACTTGAAATTGTCACTCCATTGTTAGCTAGGTAAATATTTTCTTTGCCTTGTTCTGATGGCCTGGTCCAAATGGAAAAGCAAAGGGAAGAACAGGGAAAACATTCATTTCCACTGTCTGTGCATACATACACACACTGTACACCCTTTCCCCAACAAGTTTGACTGCATTTACTCATCTTGGTCCTGGAAGAACATATCCTAAGATCTTTCTTCCTAGTTGTAAAACTTGGAATGTAAGAAAACCCACAGGGTGTAAAGCCCAACTTCAGCGACCTTTGAACCATCTCCTTTTCTAACCACCCTGCTCTCTTGGCAGCAAAAATGAAACTTGTTAAAAAGAAGAGGTTTTGTGAAGGCTAGGGCTTGTTCCATTAACACGTTCTTCCTACTTAAGTAAAAGCGAAATACAAAAAAGGCAGAATTCTAGATGATTGAAAGCCAGCCACTGAGATGAGCTGGCCATGACCCGGATGCTAGAGTCACCATCCTTTCAGTTTAGAGAGGAGTCAGAAAGGAAAGGGGAGAAATATGAAGTATTTGGCTTCACCACAGCTGTGTATTTGAGGATGCTGCTGTATAAAATCCTATTATAAGACTTCTGATATAGAACTTTTTAATTCTTTTTAATACAAAATACAGAACTACATGTAAAACATACTGCCTAAATGGCCAATTTAGCTCGAAGACATCCCAAGTGGATAGTGATTAGCAATTCTTTTTTTTATTAATTTTTATTTATTTATTACAGTGATTAGCAATTCATGCATTGTACCTGGCCCCAACTCTGTTGTTCAGTTTACTAGGAATCTCCTCTGTGTTATTTTACCCCTCCAGAACAGAATTGTTCCAATCACAAACTGCAACAGGTTCAAGTGCTCAAAATTTCATCTGCCAAACCTGACAGGAAGGGAACCTGAGGGTGAGAGAGACTATACATTATTTATCTGATGTTTTCTTTGTTTTTATTTCTAGCCTACATCAAAATAGATGTTTTATCTTTATACTTTCTAAACAAACAACCCAATGACCTTTATAACTGGAAGAAATTTAACCCTCCACTGATCTAAGCCCTCATTTTATTTTATTTTATTTTATTTATTCATTCATTCATTCATTCATTTTTGGCAGAACTGGGGATTGAACTCAGGCCCTTGAGCTTGCCAGGGAAGCGCTTATTCCACTGAGCCATCTCCCTGGCCCCCAAGCCCTCATTTTAAGGATTTTGGTTTGTTTGATTTTTTTTTTTTTTTTTTTTTTTTTTTTTTTTTTTTTTTTTTTTTTTTTTTTTTTTTTTTTTTTTTTTTTTTTGTGCAGAACCTATCTTTAGAAAGGTAATGTACCTGGTCAAAGTATTAGTTTTGGTCTTTTCTTCATGTCCTCAGGATTGGTTCCAAGATCCCCAGCAAACACCAAAGTCCTTGGGTGCTCAGATCCTTCATATAAAATGGGTTACTCAAGAGTTTACAAATAGTAATCCTTGGGGAAAGTTACTGGAACTCTGAGTAAATTCCAGTCTACCACTTCCAGTGCAGCCCAGGGCAAGAAAAAAGAGACAGATGTATCTGCAGCTGTGGGAAGCCACGGGTGTCCAGAGTCCAGGTGAACAGAGGCCTTGACTGGGACCAAACCTGTTTAATAGTTCATGAAAGGAGGAGTGGCTAGGGTAGAGAGGCGGGGGGGGGGGGATAGTTGGAAGCGTGTAGGAGACACAGTAATACCTCTGCAATATGGCAGAGATTCTAGTAACAGGTAACCCCCAAGTTTGGAAGCATCTGTGTAACAAGTTTGCGAAAGTATTCTGGGTTTTGAATCAGCTGCCTTCGCTGTGGTGCTGGCTTTAATTGCTGTAGGAAATCACTGCCCCTTTCCCATAGTGCAGTCTCAGCTGACAGCGCAGCACCTCTCAGCCTAGCACACACTTACTAGGAGGGGCCTATATGTGGGGCGCACAGACCTGTTGCTTTGCTTCAAATGCACCTCCACTAGACCCATTTGCATTGCTTAAAGCCGGTCAAGGGTGTAGCCCTTAGCCAGCTCAGTGTGTATCGGCATGGGGGTAGGGCAAAGGTGAACCGAAACCGAGGCAGACTGTCTTCTTTCAGAGTGAGCCATCCTGGTGGTCTTCCACAATCACTCATGTCATCCTCCTTACAGGGGTATCCAGCACCCAGCCCTTGGGCCTCAGGTACCCCTGAACAGCTAGTAACTCGGCCCCACAAAATGATAAACCGTGAACATTACTATGTGAACTGTATCATGCGATATGATTGGTGCTGAAGTGCCAGGCTGGGGAGGGCGCAGTGCAGTGCTCACTTTGCCTCCTGCATGCATCACACATGGTCAAAGGAAAACAGTGAGTGCCCCGTGTTACATGCACTTGGGTGACTTGGTGAGTAAAATTAAATGAATAGGGGCTGGCCCCGTAGCTCAGCAGATTAAAGCACTGCTTAGGCAGACACAGGGATGGGGGTTCAATTCCTGACGTGCCATGCAGGCCCCACCCTCAGGGCATGATGAAAGGCAATTGAGACTGAGTATGGTGGCACAAACCTTTAATCCCAGCACGTGGGAGGCTGAAAACAGGAATATCACTATGAGTCCAATCTGTAGTGAGACCCTGTAGGCCCTGCACTAAATATATAAATTTTTTTTAAAAATCAGTGAATACTGATAATAGTACTTCACCCTGCCTCCATACATGGCTGCCTGTGAAGATGGGTGTGTTTTTTGAGGGTTTTTTTTTGAGGGGTTTGGTTGTTCTTTGCAGGACTTGGGGTTGCCTCTGTGCTTATCTGCAACCTCAGCCTGATTTGGTTTTTGTTTTGAAGCAGGTTCTCACTAAGTCACTAAGTAACCCAGGCCAGGCTTGAACTTGCGTTTCCCCCACCTCAGCATCCCAGAGTTCTGGACCTGCAGGGGTGCCCCACCTCACCCTGCAAGGCAGGTGTTCCTTGTTATTTGGTAGGAAGTTAATTTTCACTCAGTGCAGTCAAAAGTTGGATTCTTGCACTTTAAATCATCTCTAGATCACTTATAGTACCACAGTCTTTTAGTTCCATATACCTACGTTCTAATGTGTTGTCATAATGTGTTGTTTGAGGAAAATCTGTACACATTCCATAGGGATGCATTTTCTCACAAATGTTTTGATGCGTAGTGCATTGAATCAATGGATGTGGAACCTGTGGCTATACACGGCCCACTGCAGAGGCAAAAGTAGGACTAAGATCTGTATTTTCTGACTCCTAAGCTAGTTTATTTTCACCCCCTTACAGAGTTGCAGCTTGCCACAACCATTTGGGGTGTTCATGAATGTTCTTCTCTCCCTGGAAATGATGGGACTATGAGTAAACTACCAGTACTGTGTGTGTAGTGTTCAGGGAGTAAACTGAGGTGGTTGTCTGGTTTACGAGTAAGATTTCTAAGCAAATCATTGTCACATAGGGATTCTAATGCCTCATAAGTCTTAGCTTTCAGTGACATTGTATGAAAAGATTCTGATGAATAATTCAGTTCTCATAAACCTAGCCAACAGCATTATTAATTGGTAAGGACATGTTATACTGTTAGTTCCCTGTGGCTTATCAATTAATACTTCACACTTTATGGGAAGAAGTGTTTTTTTAGTATGATCCATGGTGAAAGTGTAGAATTATACTTACACATATGCATTTCACTGGAAGACAGAGCTAGTAAAACGAGAGACTTGAGTAAGCATTTAATTTTATATATTTAAACATATATGGCCTAAGGGCCAGGTTTTTATCATGGATCGTATATTCATATTTAATTACTGAGAATGTTTATAGCTTGTTTTTATGAAGTCCTTCTAATGAGGGGACCAAGCTATGGGATTTTAAGTTGAAGAGATTAAATCCCCAGCTACTTATCTTTTAATTAGTTTTTTTATAACTCTTACTTTTACTAAAATCCAGGGATTCATCTTGTAGTCTGCCTGAATACATGCTTCATTTTAAATTCTGGTTCAAATAAAAATGCATATCAAATTTTCTTTCAATTAATGTTAAAAGTGACATTAATTTCATATTTGTCCCTGAAATAGGAAGTCTAGACATTGCCGTGATCATACTGCAGTACTAAGCAAGTGTGAAAGCTGAGATTGGTGGCTTGGGTGTTGCTCAGTGGTACACTGCCTGCCTCACGTGTACAAGGTCCCGAGCTCATTCCCCAGCACCACAAAAAATATATAAAAGCTGTAATATGAAAATATATGACAATAAGGAGATGTATCAGAACAATTGATCAGGCCTCTTTTACAAATATAGGGTAAAATGCACTTCCACTTTAATTTGGAAGTACGCAGAAAGGAATAGGATAAAATTCATTTTTGTCTCGTTATATTAAGAAAGACAGCAGAACTCAGGAGGCAGCATGGGACCATCCTAAAGCAGACGGTATGTACAGTTTAAGGTTGAAGAGAAAGCACTGGGGTTCCTCTGTCTCAGCAGCTGACACCCTGGCTCTCCAGTACTCCACCCAGGGTTCTCTCATCTCTGCCGGAGCCTCAGACTTAAGAAATGGCCCTGGGAACAAATACCAAGACCCTTGGGAGACCCTGGAGAGTGTCAGCCCCGGCTGCGGCATAGCAGTGAGAGGGGCTGAGGGCAGAGCAGGCAGACGGATATGGAGCTAAGTCTCTGGCCTGAATCCATTCTTGGTCGGTCTGAAACAGTACCAGCCTCATTCACCATGCAGTTTCCCAAGGCTGTGGCTTGTGTCCATTGCCTGTCATCCCTGAGCTCCAGACTGTTGCAGGAATCCAAACTTGGCTCCTGGAGGAGACTCTCTGACCAGGCTTCTCCCAGTTCATGTGTGCCCCCCACATAAACGTGTGCTGACTGATCCTTTCTTTGGAAGGATTCACACTGGATCCTATCCTAGCCATTTATGAACATACATGTAAAAACTTGGAGGTCATTTTAAATTGAATCATCTTAGGAGACTTTCCTGACCATGTTGGCATGAAGTTTATGGGCAGAATCAAAGAGTTTCTGAGAACTTTATTTCTCTCCCAGATGAATCTATCGGTAGAGCAATGGTTAGTGCAGAGATTTCATAGTCTCCCCAGGGTCCCAAGAGAAAGCTCAGACTCACATAAGCTGAGGGTTGAGCAGGGCCACACACACGTGGGTCTCCTCGTGGGCAGGATGCCAGCATGTGCAGAACCTAAGTAAATCCAGAGAAAAGATTAAACAGCTCTCACATCTGGGTCTTCCAAATTAGAACATTACCCTCAAATGGGAATTTCAAAGATCTTTAACAGGGTACAATCATTATTCATTGCATTCTTAAAGTACGAGCTAATTGCTTTATGGGTCCTTCAGTTGCTATCTTATTACCTGGTAGGCCTCAAACAATAGCTTTTCATCTCCTCCTACTCTTGAAGAAAAAGCACAAGTTACCCCAGCTGTTCTGTTCATTCAGGTTTAATTTAAAAATTTTAAAAAGCTAGAATACAAAATCATGGAATTTAAATAAGAGGACACCAAGGCTTTTTGGCTCTAAACATGTTGAACTTGATATATTGGGAGGCTTGGTACTCTGCAAGGTTATTGGAAAATGAACCCCAAATACTCTTAAGGTTCCCTGCTGGGTCTTCTAATTTATTACCAGAACCTTCTGCAATCTATAATGCAAAGGTAACTTAAAGACACTGTGTTTACTCAGTGGTAGAAAGTGATATTTCTTAAAGCACTACAGTATAGTATTTTATTTAGCTTGGCTTTCCTCCCTTATATTCAGAAGGATTATAGAACAAAAGAAATGACCTGATCCAACCACCTCATTTTACAAATAGGTAAAAATTTAGCCTTGAGTTATGATACAGCTGAGTTTTAGTGTGTCCCCACACTCCTAGTTCAGCCTTCTTTTCATAAGTGACCAATATACTAGCAAAAAATAATTCTTTTGAAGTAAACTTTCTTTTTTCAAGTTTTGAAAATTATACAAAAAGTACATGAAGGTGGGGTGGAGAGATAGCTCTCAAAGGCATAAGTGCCTACCTGGCAAGTACAAGGTCCTGAGTTTGATTCTCAGTACAAAAAAAAACAAAACGTGAAGGTACAACCATTATAAAATGCCCAATATCGGACAGCAGAGTGAAGTCCCCTTCCATATAAACATGTGCCAATTGATCCTTTCTTCTCTGGAAGGGGTCATACTGGATCCTCTCCTGGCTGTACATTTATGTGTAATAACTTAGAGGTCATCTTAAATTGAATCATCTAGGAAACTGTTCCCTAAACCATGTTGGCATAAAGTTTATGGGCAGAATCAGAGTTTCCAAAGGGGCTGGGGAAATGGCTCAGTAGCATAAACACTTCCCTGGTAAGCACAAGTGCCTGAGTTCAATCGCCAGTTCTGAAAAAAAAAAAAAAAGTTTCCAAGACTTTTATTTCTCTCCCAGATGAATCTATCCGATGGAGCTGTGGTTAGTGCAGAGATTTCATAAATCTAACTATGTAGCATCAAGCTCCATGAGCGTCTGATGTCTAAAAGTGAACTGCATTATCCAGTGTTCTGTTTTCTTATTGGGAATACTATTCCTCTTTATACCAGCCACAGTTTCTGCCCGTTGACAGAAGAAAATGAATGGCCCACCCCCCAAATCCGCAGAGATATTCTTGACCCCCTTGCAGAGGCACACGGTGTTGTGCAGCGCAGAAAGGTAACAGAATAAAGTCATGCCATTGCATGGCTTAAACATAAGCTGCCAGTTTATGTGAGTTTCCCACAGTGGAGGAGAGAGCTGGCCCCAAGGATTCCTCATGGATTAGATCAGAGAGGGCATGGAGAGCGTCCGCTGGCCTCAGACCCCAGGGCCTGGCTCTCATCCCTGGCTGCTGACCTCAGCTACTTCACCTTACGCAAGTGACATCACTTCTTACTTATGCACATCTCTAAAATGAGGGAGTGAACAATGATGTCCTGTAGGTTTCTTCCAGTTCAGCAATTCCAGTGCGTGCTTATTTTCCATGTTAGGAAGTGATTTCTGGTAGCAGAACACCTGCAGTCTGCGAATAGTGAGCTCCCCAGCACTTTCATGTTCCATCTGAGCAGCACCCCCTCGTGCGCACCCTGGTGTGTCCGTGAACATGAGTCCGTGCACTGCACGCACTTTCAATGAGAAGGAATGGCTTTTGCTGTGTCTGTGGTAGGAGATAAGCTGTGGATGCTGTTTATTTTCCTGAAGCACTTTCTATATGAAATGTGAAGTTTATTAAATTTATCAAATGCATTAGGAGAAAAATCTGTCATCTGATGTTGAGATAGCATTCTGGGAGCCAGATGGGAGTGCAGCATTTGTTCACTAGAGTCAGACCAAATCAGATACCTGTTTGATTCATTGTGAGGAGCCTTGGGTTTGCAGCTGTAGAAATCAAACTGACAGGTCTGATAGTAAGACTGATCCTAGAACTTATGTCTCTAGAGTTATGACCCAAAACTATTATAAGCTGCTTTGCCACATTCTTTCTACAGAGCTGTGCAGACATCTTACTAAGATACGGCGTTACAGCATGTCGAGGTATGCTCTGTACACAGGTGCCAGTACACTCAGCTTCCTGTGACTGATGCAGGCATATACTCTATCAGAGAGAGAAAGGAGCCCAGAGAGAGCCCAGCATGGAAGAGGTCTGGGTGAGTGACCCCCTGGACTTCTGCCCCCTCGCCTCTAAATGGGAGAGTTTGAGTAGATGTTCCTTTGAGCTGAAAAGTTTATAGTTCTCTGATCTACCTGTTAGCCACACACAACAGAAAGAAAAACATGAGTGTAGTATCTTCTTACCGGTACTTCCAGCTTAAATGTTTTCCTTTCCCTAAACCCGGACTTTCCACAAAGCCCTGTTGGTTGTAGTAGAGGTCTCAGGCAGACTAATATTGTGTCAGCTTGTTCCTTTGTTCATTTGTGCTTTCATTCGTTCTGGATATG
>PVKA01017872.1:0-44866 GCA_004027165.1 Ctenomys sociabilis | reverse complement strand
AAGTTAAGTTGAATAAAACAAAGCAGTGTATTATATTGTACTAACAAGTGAAAGTAAAAAAATCAGAACAAAATGACTATATTGGTGGCTAAAGAAAATGTTTGATGAAATTTAATATTATTCAATGTATAATCTCCCAAAAAATTATACAGAATAACAGAGGACTTCAACTTGTGAAAGATATATATATATATATATATATATATATATATATATATATATATATATATATATATTAACTGTAGGAATATATATATATATTCCTACAGTTAATAACATAATGAATAACAAAACACGGAATGATTTCTCCCCTAAGAGTGAACACCATACAGGTATGAGGGCTTCCATCATTCCAACTGAGCATAGGGTTGGAAGTTGTGACCAATGCATTAAGCAGAAAAAGAAAATAAAGGGGAAAAACATGCATGGCATGTACATAATAAATAATATACAAAATTGTCCCCATTTGCAGATGACTTAATGGTTTATATAAAATATGTCAGGAAATCTACAAAAATTTCCTTAAAACACAGCTAGATATAATATGTTGAGATCATAGGATAGCAAATGAAGATACAAAAATATTTCTTTAAAAGAGCAATGAACCCACTTCAATTAGAGAAGACACAGTCACTTAAAAATGAGGTAGTTTCATTTTAACAAAACATGTATGAGAGAGACCTTTATATTCAAATGAGGAACATTTATAAAAGATGACAAACATTGTAAATGATGTAAATGAAGAGAAATTTAATGTTGTTGGACTTGGAGACAAAATAAAGAAATGTTTTCGTCTAAATTGATACAGAGATTAATGTATTTACTTTAAAAATTCTGAGAAGATGTATATTATTCTAAAATCATTGTAGAAATTCTCAAAAACTGAATAAGTAAAATAATTTTATTAATTTAATTTTTTCATATTTAATTAAAAATTTTATTTGTGTTTTTTATTATTTATGCATTTTTTATTGTATTAAAGTAAAAAAATCAATGAGATAATTTTAAGACACCTTAAGAAGATGGATTTGATAAATTAATAAATTGCAAACTGTTTTCATAATGTTTTGGTATCATAGAAGGTGCATACATGATGTACTTACAGACATTATTAAAGCAGATGTCTCATCAGTAAATTAAGAGTGTAGCCGTTTACATATCTTATATTTTATACCTGAATTATATCAAAGATTCAATAACTCATACTCTCTACCTTGTTATTTTCCTAGTGGTTGTCCATAGTACTAGAAGCCAACATAATTTCCTGTCCAACCCCTATTAGTACAAATCTTGCCTGTCATAGAATTATGAAGAAACATGGCATATCTATCCTAACTGTACTGTCCATACACACACACATATTGATTCTTCTTTTCTATACCCCTTCCTTTGTCTGCAGCTGTCAAAGATGGGTACTCCATTGTCATTAAACCAGTTTAGGTGTCTGAAATCAGTGACACAATCCAACACAGTTCAGCATTCCACAACATTAGTGAGTTATCTGAAGAAGTTGTTGACCATAGCCATTTACAGCTCAACTTGTTATTATGGCCCCATGTTGTATACCTCATTTTTACACTTTTCTGCTGGATGGTTAAGACCTAAACAGAGCAAGACCTATACACCAAAACATGTAGTTTTTCTTTCTGATGAGGTCTGTGAAGTCCCTTCAGGGTTTATCTGAATGTAATCCTGTACATTATTCTGTAGATCCTTTGTCTGTGTCATCCATGCAGATGAGTCACAGCCAATGTTTGACCAGTTTGCTTTCAGTGAGAGTCTGAGAAAGTTTTCTCTCCATGTGACTCTCCCCAGGCATACTAAACATCATCAGTCTCTTTCCTCTGTGGCTCCATAATCTCCTTGTTCAGAAAATTTGGGGCACAACTGAGTTTCATGATGTTGTAGTACAGGTTCTCCTATGTTCTGAGTCTTCACTGACCAAGAAAGGCTAGGGCCAAAATGTTGCCTGGCCTTGTTCCTCTCCTATTTCTGCAATTTTTTAAATTATTTTTTTATTATATTGAACTACATATGTCAATCAGACAGTTTCAAGACACCTTAACCATACAGATTCAATAAATTAACACATTGCAAACTGTTTTCATAATGTTTTGGTATTGTACAAGGTGCATACATGATATTATATTTACAGATATTATTTTAGCAGATATCTCTTATCAGTGAATTCAGAGTGTAGCTGCTTATCTTATTTTTTCATACCTGAATTATATCAAAAATTCAATAATTATTTTCCTAGTGGATGACCATAGTACTAGTCGGCTTCTAGTATTTCTGCAATTTTGGTCTGTGAACTTGGGGTTATTAACCATCCAGAAGAAAAAGCTGCTTAGTACCCTGCAGCATATACTGTTCAGTTTTCCCTAACTATCTGACTCAATTGCTTTTAGCTGCTGATGCACATTTCTATTTGTATTTCTTCTTTTGACTTCTTATGTTAGGGAGACTATATGATATTTACACATATGTGTCAGGTTTATTTCACTTATGAGTTTATGTTCAAGTGGCATCCACTTCAATATAAGTGCTTCAAGGTAACATTCTTAATAGCTGAGTAATACTCCATTATATAGAAATACCACACTTTTTCAACCATTCCTCATGTGATGGACATTTTGGTTGTTTCCAAGATTTTGCTATCACAAATTGTGCTGATGTAAACATAGGTGCACATATATCACTATGATAAAATATTTTCAGTTCTCTGGGAAAATTCCTAGTAGGGGGATAGCTGGCTTAAATGGGATTTCCACTCCTACTCTTTTGATGACTCTTCACACTGATGTCCACAATGGTTCTACCAGTCTGCATTCCCACCAGCAGTAGAGAAGTGTGCCTTTTTCCCCACAACCTCTCCAACATTTGTTGTCGGTGGATTTCCTTATGATAGACATTCTTTCTGGAGGGAGATGGTATCTCAGTGTTGATTTAATTTGCATTTCACAGATGGTTACTGATGTGGAACATTTTTTTCATATATTTATTTGCTTCGTTAATTTCATCCTCTGAGAAGTTTTTGTTCATCAGAGATGCCCATTGCTGACTGGGTCTTTAAATTTGAGGGCTCTGTTCTATCTTAGTTCTTTATATAATTTAGACAGCAGACCTTTGTTTGATTGCTTATTAGTTAGGAATTTTTCAAAATTTGTGGGTTGTCTTTTCACTCTATTGACAATTTCTTTTGACATGCACAAACTCCTCAAGAAGTGTTGATCTCAGTTGTTAATTCTTTCAAGTGCTTCCCATGCGAATATATTTTTGTTCATGAACTCTTTACCTACCCCTATGTCTTTAAGAATTTCTCCTACTTTCTCTTCCAGGAGATTGAGTGTTTCTGTTTTAATGTTTAAATCTTTAATCCATTATGACTTTACCTTAGTGCATGGTGATAGAGCTGAGTCAGGTTTTAGTTTTCGGCATGTAGAATGCCAAGTTTTCCAGCACTATTTGTTAAAGAGGCTATCTTTCTTCCAGTGAGTATGTTTGGCCCCTTTGTCAAAGATCAGATGGCTGAGTGTGTTCATAGATGCTTCTGCACCTTCTAATCTATTCCATTGATTCTCAGGTCTATTTCGTTGCCAATACCATGTTGATTGTATCACAGTAGCTTTGTGGTATAATTTCAAGTCAGGAATTGTGATGCCTCCTGCCTTGTCTTTATTGGCCAAGATTGCCTTTGCTATTCTAAGTCATTGGTGGTTCCAAATAAAATTTAGGAACGATTTCTCTAGGGCTGAGGGGTTTGATGGTGGTAGTTTGATAGGGATTGCATTAAATCTGTACAACAATTTTGGGAGTATGCCCATTTTCAAGATGTTGGTTCTTCCTATCCAGGAGCATGGAATATTTCTCCATTTTCTGAAATCATTTATGATCTCTTTTCTTAGGGTGTTGTAATTTTCTGTGAAAAGATCTCTGACTTCCTTAAATGAATTCCAAGGCATTTCATTTTCTGTGGTGCTATTATAAAAGGTATTGTTTCCCTTTCAGTGTGCTTGTTATCTGTGTAGAGGAATGCTATTGACTTTTGAGTATTGACTTTCTATCCTGCTATGCTACTGAATTTCCCTATCAGTTCTAATGGTTTCTTGGTGGAATTTTTGGGGTCTTCCAAGTAAAGTATCATGTCATCTCCAAATAGTGATAATTTAACTTCTTCTTTACTTATTTCTTTTATTTCTACTTCTTTTCTAACGCCTATTGCTAATGATTCCAAGACAATACTGAATAGGAGGGGTGATACAGGACATCCTTGTCTTGTACGTGATTTAAGAGTAAAAGATTTCTGTTTTTCCCCATTCAGGATTATATTAGCTTTTGGGTTGTCCTAGATAGCTTTTATCAAGTTAAGGTAGAGTCCATCTATTCCAATTTTCTGTAGGACGTTGAACATGAATGAATGTTGGACTTTGGCAAAAGCTTTACCTGCATTAGTTGAGATGATTATGTGGTTTTCAGATTTCAGTCTATTAATACAGTGTATTACTTTTATAGGTTTTCGAATATTGAAACATCCTTCCATCCCCAGGGTGAATCCTAGTTGGTCATGGTGTATGATCTTCATGATGATTTGCTGTATTCTATTTGCCAGGATTTTATTGAGCATTTTTGCATCTATGTTCATGAGTGAGATTCACACTTTGCATTCCTTATTGCATGTATGTGAAATTTTTCTTGCCTCTTTTTGATTAGGTTTGCTAGAGGCTTATCAACATTATTCAGTTTTGTAAAGAACCAACTTTTTGATTTGTGTATTCTTTGAACTGTTTTCTTCATCTCAACTGAATTAATTTCTGCTCTAATCTTCATAATTTCTTCCTGTCTTTCCGCTCTGGGTTTCATTTGCTCTTCTTTTTCTAGTTGTCAGAGTTGCAACATTAGGCTGCTAATTTGTTCCCGTTCTGTTTTCCAAATGTGTGAGTTCATAGCTATGATTTTCCCTCTAAAAACTACTTTCTTCGCATCCCATATATTCCGATAAATTGTGTTTGAATTGTCATTGAATTGTAGATATTGTTGAATTTCTTGTTTAATTTTCTTTTGTGACCCATTGATTGATGAGTAAGGTGTTGTTTAGTTTCCATGAATTTACCAGGTTTGTCTGGTTTCTTTTGTCATTTATTTCCAGTTTCAGTGCATTGTGGTCAGATAATATGCATGGGATAATTTCTATTTTCTTGCATATACTTATGCATGACCTCTGGACTAATATATGGTCTATTTTGGAAAGTGACCCATCTGCAGCTGAAAAAAATGTGTATTCAGCTTTGGTTGTGTGGAACACTTTGTATATGTCCACCAGGTCCCTTTGTTCCAATCTCTAGCTCAGTTCTGCTACTTCCTTGCTAGTTTTTTATCGTGTTGATCTATCTGTTTGACATAAGGGGGTGTTAAGGTCTCCTGTTAATATTGCGGTCTTAGATATTAGGTTTTTTATGTCCACTAAGATTTGCCTTACATAGTTGGGTGCTCCTGTGTTTGCTGCACAGATATTTATGAGTGTTACCTCTTACTCTTACCCCTGACCAATATATAGTGGCCTTCTTTGTCTCGTTTGATCCTTCTTGGTTTGAAGTTGAGGCTGTCTGAGAACAGAATTGCTACTCCTGCTTTTTTCTGAGGTGCTGAGGCATGTAATACTGTTTTGCATCCTTTGACTTTGAGCCTATGAATGTCCTTTTGAGTTAAGTGTGTTTCTTTTATACAGCATATTTTTGGATTTTGTTTTCTAATCCATTGTACCAATCTATTTCTCTTGATTGGTGAATTGAGTCTGTTTACATTGATGGTTATAATTGAAATGTGTTGACTTATGTTTTTCATGATATTTACCTGCTGTTGTTTACTCCTTTGTATGCTGTGTTTAATTGTCTGTCCTGTTTAGTGGGTTCCTTCCATTCTCATTCATGGAGTTCTGGTCATTGTGGTCTCTCTCTAGAATAACTTTCAGTATCCTGTGAAGGGATGGCTTTGTCATCATGAAATTCTTTGGTTGTTCTTTGTCGTGGTAGTATTTCACTTCTCCATTAAACTTGAAAGAGAGTTTTGCACGGTATAATACTCTGGGCTGGAATTTTTTTGTAGAGGACTTGAAGAACTCTCCTCCATGCTCTCCTTGCCTTCATTGTTTGTGTAGATAAGTCGGCTGTAATTCTGATGGGTTTTCCTTTGAATGTGAACTCCTTCTTCTCTCTAGCAGCTTTCAGCATATTATTTTTGTGTTTGATTTCTGGGATCTTGACTATTATATGTCTCGTTGTGTTTTTACTTGGGTTGAACTTATTTGGTGTTCTGTATGCTTTGGTTACCTGAATGTTAAATTGTTTCCTCTTATTTGGTAAGTTTTCTGTGATTACTTCTCCCTAAACTCTTTTTATGTCATTTGTATTGACTCCTTCATTCTCATTGATACTAATTATTCTCACATTGTTTATCCTGGCATCATCTTGCAGGTGATGGATTATTTTTTCCTGCATTCTTGTTGTTTTTAAGAGATCCTTTTTCACCTTTTCCCTAGGTGTACCAGTGTCTTCAAGACCTGAAACTGTGTCGTCGCTTTCACTCAAACAGTTTTCAAGACTTGTGACTGATATTTTTAGTTCTTCTACATTTCTTTGACTGTGTTCCATGCATGCAATTTCTTTTCTGTATTGCTCAGTCAAGGAATCCATCATATTTCTCATCTCCTCCATTTTTTAATCCATGTCTTCTTTAGACGTGGTCATTAATTATTTTTCTGCAGTGTTTCTTTCAGGTTGGGTTTTCTCTGTATATTTCTGGACTTGTTTCTGTATTTCAGATGGTATGATTTCAAAGTATTCTTTGTTTTCCAAAGAATTATTTTTTGATTTCAGAAATTATTTCTGCTTAGAGTTCTTTGTGACCTTTCTGCTGTTGCTTCTTTGCTTCAGATGCTGTTAATTCATACTTTTCTAGTGGAATAGTGCTGTCTACACTTGTTCTGGGTGAGCATTGTTTTTTCACCCAGTGTTTCTGGAATTTATTCTTTA
Organism: Ctenomys sociabilis; assembly: GCA_004027165.1. NCBI lineage: Eukaryota > Metazoa > Chordata > Mammalia > Rodentia > Ctenomyidae > Ctenomys > Ctenomys sociabilis. Next base: position 37,835 of record PVKA01017872.1, on the reverse strand, counting down.
TTTCAGATAGTATATATTCAGATATTTCCTTTTTTTAATTTGAGGAATTACTTCTAGTCTGATTTCCTCTATACCTTTCTGCTGTTGTTCTTTTGCTGCTGTATCTGTTCATTCATTTCATCTGAGCTAATGTTCTCTGCCCTTACTGGTGGACTCGAGGCCTGGGATTGCATTTTTCTCCTTGTCCTTTTCATTTTGTATAGCACTGACCTTTGTAGTAGAGCTTTGGTGCTGCTATAATCTTAGCGTGTTAAGTTTGAGATTATTCAGCTATGCCTGTCCTGGTTTTAGCTGTTGTGTTCACTTCCTTTTTGTTGCATCTCCTGTGGTTCCCCTTGGTTGGTTCCCTGGTCAGGCGAGCAAGAACAAATCCGGGATGCAGAGAAAGTAATGAAAATTCCCACTGTCGTAGCTGGCTTTGGGGTAGGAATCTGGAAAATTGCCAGAGTCAGACCTACTGTGTCAGGCAGGTCACTCTCTACGTGGGTGGGCCTGGGCTTTGGTAGGTCTGCTGGGCTACCAAAAGGGTCGTGGATGTTCTGATTCACTGTGTAGGCTGTGCTGGTTCAGCCAAACTTTGCTAGGTCTGGGGCTACAGGCCCAACCCGAGAAGGCTGGGAATGGCCCCTCTGGCATGGCGGGCATGGAGTTCTTACTCCAGTCTGAACTGCATTGGGTCTGGGGCTGTGGAGTGGGACCAGCGATTGCTGGTATATGTTTCTCTGGAGCTCTCTCCAGCTGAGCTGCACTGGGTCTGGGGCTGTGGGTCAGGGACAAGAAATCGCTGGGAAATGTCTCTCTGGCATGGTGGGCCCCTGGAGTTCTATACTCACTGAACTTTGATGCCCAGGGAATCAGGGAAATTCCCACTTGCTCAGTGGGCTTTAGGGCAGGGGATCTGGGGAGGTGCTGGTGAGTGGGTTCTGAGGTTTCAGGCCAGTCACTGGCTTGAAGGGCTTGGGGGCGGGGATCCAGGTAGTGTGTATGCGAAGAAGCCAAAGGATCCCCCTCAGACTCACCACACACTCACTGATCTAGGAAGCCTTGTGAGTTGTGCAAATTTCCACTCACTGGGAGAGCTTGGGGTGGGATCCAGGAGGCCACTGGAGTCAGCCCCTGTCTCAGGCCAGCCTCTAGTGCTGGACCAGCATGGGCAGGATGGAGGAGCTGCTGGAGTTGTCCCCGCTGTCTCAGGCCGGTCTCTCGGGCTGGGCAGGAGTGGACAGGATCCAGTAAAATAATTTTAAAATAAAGTAATAAAAAGGAGGAATTACTGCTTACAACGATTGCACTGTACAGCAATGGTAATCAAAACAGTACTATTAGTGTCAATTAAAAACATGCAAGTCGGGCTGGCAAGATAGCTCAGCGGTCTAGAGCACCTCTCAGGGACCACGGTTCAAGCCCCAGCACCACATGCCATGCCAGCCCCTCCCTGCAGGGCCGGCTGAGCTCACCTCCCACCCCCGCAAAAAAAGAATCCCTGATATATAGCGAGACACTGTAATAAATACAGGAATTTTAATTTAAAAAAAAAACATGCAAGTCAATGCAACAAAATAGATAACCGAGAAATCCCCACATATAACATTATATGATTCCATTTGTATAAAATTCCTGAAATGATAAAATTATAAGGTAGATAGCTGATTAATTCCTTGGAACAATTGGGGGTTAGGAAGGTACATGTGACTATATAGGAAAATTCTTATGGTAATACATGCTTGATAGGCTGACATTGATGTCAGGCACCCAGATCACTTTCAGGGATCCACTGATGTCTGTGGACAGCCACACTTCTAACAATGCAAAATTCCTCATTTTGATATTGTACTTATGCACATTCAATCATTTGCATACGTTGCATATGTGAATTTCTAAAATCTGTCTGAAAATATAAATTTTACAGCCAGTTGACACAAGAGATATGAAAAATCCTTAATAACTGAGATCATTGTGGAAGTTTGTAATACAGGCCTTTAAAAAGCATTTAAAATGAAAGAATTCTGCTCTTTAGCAATATAATGATCTTTTTAAAAATTGTCTATAAGATAAACAACAATGGAACAAGACAATTTGTTGTATATTTACCTTACTGAAGGACTAACATTTTTAAAGTTTAAATATTAAGGCTGGCATAGCAAGTTTAAGTTTATGTTGGTTCATTCGAAAAAATATTTTGGGGCCAGGAAAATGACTCAGTAGAATAAGCGCTTTCCTGGCAAGCCAAGAGACTGAGTTCAATCCTTGGTTCCAGCAAAAAAAAAATTATCAGGATTTATATCCCATTATATGTATGTACCACATACATATGCATACCACATTTTAGATTGATATGTCAGTAGACATTTAAGTAGTCAAGTAATATGGATGAATCTCGAGGACATCATAGTAAGCTACATAATCTAGTCCCAAAAGCACAAATGCTTGATTCCACTTGTATAGAGTAACTAACCTGCTCAGAAACAGTGGCTAGGATGTGAGGACATCTGGCTGTGACACTTGTCAACCTACTGATCACCAGGCTAGATGCAGCTGATCTGGCTTGCTCAGGGCTGTTCCTATCCCCTTTCCCTACCCCATGTGTGTCCCTCCCAAAGCTGAGCACCGTAGGAGAGAATGGCCATCCTCAGATGGAGCATGACTGTTTCCTAGGCCAAAGGTATCGGAGTAGGTGTACCCCCTGCTAATCCTCCAAAAGCTCAGGTTAGCTGCTGTTGTTGGTAGGGGTAGAAATGGAGAATTGCTGTTTACTGTGTCTAGAGTTCAACCTAGGAAATGAAAAAAGTGGTAAAGACGTGCTGTACCACATTGTATTTATAGGTGACAATATAGTGTATGCTGAAAAAATTGTTCCCAGAATCAGTCTCACAGTGTGTATTTTTTAGCACAATTAAAATACTAATTTGTCAGAGGAAAGACCTTGTTTTGTTTTGTTTGATTGCCAGGAAAAATATTAAATGTATTTAACAAACTCAAAGATACAGCTCATTAGCTTCTATGCTCTTTGTTCTATTTAGTAAAAACTATAGCTAAGGCTGAACTTATATCTCAGTGAGTAAGTTAATGCTCTAAGACAGGATGGTCCAAATTTGAGTATTTTTTTTCACAAATGTTTTAGTCTATGGTTAATGCAATCATATATTTTAAAATTCTTGGAAATAGTCACAAAGAGTACTTAATTTAGCAAGATTAGGAAATTATTTGTTATAAAGTCTTTACATAGTCTAAATTGAAAATGTAGTAGTGTAAGCCACAATATTTTTCTTACAAGTCTCTTTATCTGACCTGTGTCAAACAGGGACTACCGCATGTTGGCTACATGACTGCTGACATGTGTTAGTATGGTGTTATGGAAATACTCAAGACCTCAGCATAGGAATATAGGTTCTAGGCCTAGCTCTAATAAAATTAATTATTTGACTTGAGTAAATCATTAGTTTATATTACAATTTGAAGTCCTTTATTGCAAAAAATTTTTGGAGAAAAAAATACAGCAAATTAAGTATAAAATAGTTGTATTTATACTGCTATGCAACACAGTAAAATTATCCCAGGTCTAATCTCTTACAATAATTTCTAAACTGATCTCTCATTCCTAGATTTCACATCTGATTGTTCTAGTAAACTTCTGGATTTATTGGTTATTTATTAGATAATTTTTGTGACTAGTACTTCTGTTGTTGATATCAATATCCAGAAAATATAAGAAACTAAAAACTCAATAGCAAAAGCCAAGCAACTTGACTTGAAACATAAAAGTTATACATGTTCATGAAGTAACATATCTGGATACATGTACACCATTGTGTGATGTCTAACTCAGATTAGACATTAACATTACAAATAGTCATCATTCCTTCTGTGTTTCCAAAATATGCAGTTCTTTATCATTATCTATGGCCATTCTATCTTACCGTGCAGTAGAATGTGACTTCAAGTTCTTATCTAAATATAATTTAATGTATGTTGATCAGCTCTGTCCTATTCTTTCCTCAACTTGCTCTGACCTGAGTCAAACACAGGGACTTCAACTTGCTCTTCCTTATCTGTACTATCCACCATTCAACTCTCAAATTTATGAGATCAAATTTTTAAATTCTGTACATGAGACAATATAGCATTTGTCTTTTTGTACTTGGATTGCTTAGCTTCATGCAATCTCTACTTCTATTCTATTGCCTCAAACAAAATTCCAGGGCTTGATAGTTGTATAAGGTGTATAAGTACCACCTTTAATTCATCCACTTGTCAGTTGATGAACCCTTCTGTTGTTTCCACTTATTGGTCACTTTTTAAAAGATCTATAGTAAATGTGGCTGGTTTTCACAGATATCTCTGTGAAAGAGTGATTTCACTATCTTGGCTGGATGTTTAAAATTTGGAATACTGGATCATATGAAAATTCTATTTGGAATATTTTGAGGAAGATCCATTCTGTTTTCTATGCCAGTGAACAAATTTCACTCCCACCAACAGGATACAAGATTTCTTTTTGCTCTGCCTTATTACTAGCATTTATTGCTCCTGAGCCTCATTGTAGCATTCTCATTGGTATGCAGTACTACCTTACCATGGGTATGACTTGAATTTCTCTGAAAATTAATTGTGTTGGACTTTTTATAAATATATCTATTTGCCCCTGTATATATCTTTTGGAAAAATGTTTATTTTATCTCAAACATTAGGTCAGATTATGTGGCTTTTTACTATTGAGTTGTTTTGGTTTCTTATATTTTTCTGCATATTGATCCCAGTAATAGAAGTAATAGTCATTAAAATCAGCCAGTACATCTTTCCAGAAGTTTTACTAGAACAATCAGATGTGAAATCTAAGTACAAGAGACCAATTTAGAAATTACTGCCAGAGATGAGAAACACAAAATCAAGTAATAACTGAATAAAATTAATCAAGAAGAGAAACAAATGAATTTTTTTTTTACCTCATATGAAATACAACTCTCACATCGCATTGGATCTATATAATTCCCATGAACCATCACAAATTGTTATTCACAATTATCCTTCTACTCTGCTGCCTATTTAGTTTTCTAATCCAACAACACCCTGTCTTTCACTTCCAGGAGTAATCTCTGCTTCTGTGTTTTTGATTAATAGTATTTCCTTGATGTTGTATGTCTTTTTTTTTTTTCCTCTTATTTTCCTGCCAACACTTACTCATTTATTGAGTGTTTACTAGTATGTACAAATCTTTTATTGTTATTCTTTAGAGTAAAAAATGCTATTAAAACAGAAAAACTACCAGTGATACAGAATTTCATGTAACAAAGTAATATGAATTTCAGAGTATTTGTTTTAATGCATAGCGTTGTCTTCCAGCCAGTTTTTCATATTACTACATGTATGCACGCAAAATTGGAATAAAAATAGGAAAGAAATATGTAAGAAATTTGGAAGAGAAAAGGGAGAAACTATTGAAAAAAGGAGACAAAACAATTCAAACATCTGCTCCTTCAAATGGACCAGCAGAAATCCATAGTACAGGTGTCCAAACCATACTGCTTACATATATAAATATAGCTTTTCCCCCCACTCCTTCTGTCCATCTCCTCATTTAGTAACTCTTTCCTTGTGAATAAATTTACTCCATTTTGCCAGTATTTATTGTACCTTTCAAATTCTATTTTCCCTTTCAGGTTCTCATACTAAGTATGGTGTTTGCCCAAAAGGTTCTGATTTATTTCACTTGAGTACTGTGTCTGGTTGCATCCATTTGCCAACAAAAGTGTCAAATTCATCCTGTATTATAGCTGAATAGAACTCCATTGTGTAAAACTGTCGCATCTTCCTTACCCACTCTTCAGCTGAGGGACATCTGCGTTTTTTCCAGGATTTAGCTATGACAAATTGCGCTGCTATAAATATGAGTGCACATATATCTCTGTGGTATGGGGCTTTCAGTTCTTCTGGAGAAACATCCAGGAAGGGAATAGCTGACTTGAATGGGATCTCCAATCCTAGCTTTTTAAGGAGCCTCCACACTGATTTATATAGGGGTTATACCAGTCTGCACTCCCACTTTCTTCAAAAAGTGGGAAGAAAAGTTCCCCCTTTTCTTCACAGCCTCTCCCGCATTTGTTGTTGGCTGACTTGATGCTAGCCATTCTTCCAGGGATGAAATGGTATCCCAGTATTGTTTTAATTTGCATTTCATGAATGACCAATGATACTGCACTTTTTTTGTAGATTTACTTTTCATTTGTATTTTTTCCTCTGAAAAGGGTATATTCATCTCAGATACACATTTTTGGATTCGGTCTTTGAATTTGGGATGCCTAACTTTTATTATTTATGTATTCTAGATAGAAGGCCTTTGGTGGAAGGACAGTCGGCTATACTTTTTTCAAGTTTGTGAGTTCTTTATTTTTTTACTCTTTTGTTGATTCCTTTTGAAGTGCAGAAAGTTTTCAAAGATGAAGTATTTCCTATGCTGGTTGATTTCTGTTCATGAACTCTGTACTTACCCTGATGTGTTCAAGATTTCTACCTATATTTTTCTCCAGATGACTTAGTGTTTTTATTTTAATATTTAAATCATATTTGATACATTTTGACTGCAGTTTGGTGCATGGTGATAGATATGAGTCTACTTTTAGCTTTTGACATATGGAAAGCCAGTGTTTCTAGTACCTTTTATTAAAGAGACTTTTTTCAGTGAACCTGTTCAGGTCTGCCTCTGTGCCAGTACAATGCTGACTTTACTACCGTAGCTTAGCAGTACAATTTCAGGTGAAAGATTGTGATACCTCCTGCCCCTTTGTTTCTGAAGATTGATTTTGACATTCTGGGTATGCCCTGATTCCAAATGAATTTGAAGAATTTTTTCTCTAGCTCTGTGAAATATACTAATGGTATTTTTTTTTTTTTACTAATGGTATTTTAATTAAGATTGCCTTGAATTTGGATTCCAATTATGAGAATATGGCCATTTTTCAAAATTTTTGTTCTTCTTGTCCAGAACCATGGAATATTTTTCCATTTTTTTCAAATGGCTTTCAATTTCTTTTCTCAAAGCACCATACTTTTCACTTTATAAATCTTTTACTTCATTTGTGAGATCGATTCCTAACTATTTCTTTTTTTGCATGTTATTGTGAAAGGTGTGGTTTTTCCTGACTTCTTTCTTACTGCATTCATTATTTGTGTTCAGAATTGCAACTGATTTTTGGGTTTTGACTTCCTATCTTGCTAAGTGGCTGAATTTGGTGATCTAGGCTCAGTGGAGTTTTTGGGGTCCTCTGTGTAGAGTATTTGTTATCTGCAAATTACGATAGGTTCTTGTTCTTTTCCAATTTTTATTCTATTTATATGTCTCTCTTGTAATTACTCTGGACAATGTTTCCAGATCTATATGGAATGGGAGTGGAGGCAGTGGACATCCTTCTCTTGTTCCTGATTTTAAAGCGAAGGCCTTCTATTTTTGACTATCCAGTATGATGTTGGCTATTGATTTCTCATATAAGGCTTTTATCAAGTTGAGATATAGTCTATTCTGATTCTCTGTGGCATTTTTATCATGAAAATTTTGGATTTTGATAAAAGTTTTTTTCTGCATCTATTAAGATAATATCTGATTTTTGGTCTTGGCTCTATTGATGTGGTCTATTACATTTACAGATTTGCATATGTTGCACCATTCCTGCATTCCTGGGATGAATCTCACTTGGTTGAGACATAATATTCTTCATGATTTGATGCATTCTGATTGCTAATATTTTATTGAGGATTTTCCCATCTATATTCATTGGAGAGATTGGCCTGTAGTTCTCTTTTTTAGTTGTATCTTTCTCTGATTTTGGAATCAGAGTAATACTTGAATAAGTTTGGGAGAATTTTGCTTCCCTTTTGATTTCACTGAAGAGTTACAGAAAGTTGGCATTAAATCCTCTCTAAATTTCTTGTAGAATTCTTCTGTGAAAGGACCTGGGCTTTTTTTTTGTTGGCAGGATTTTAATTACATTTTCAATTGAGTTTCTGGTTATTAGGTTATTCAGAGTTCTTATGTCTTCTTGACTGAGCTTTGGCATTTCATATGTATTTAGAAAACTGTCCATTTCCTCTGTGTTTTCCGTCCTGTGAGAGCAAAGATTTTGGAAGTAGGTATTGATGATCTGAATTTCTTTAGGTTCTGTAGTGATTTCACCCTTTTAATTTCTTATTGCAGAATTTGGGTTTTTTCTTTTCTTTTTTTAGTGAGGTTGGCTAAGGGTTACCAATTTTATTTTTTCTTTAGGAAGCCAATTCTCATTAATTTATTCTTTGTCATGTTTTCTTGGTCTGCGGTGCACTAATTTCTGCTCTAATGTTTATAATTTCCTGTCTTCTTTGGGCTTGACTTGCTCTTCTTTGCTTGTAGGCACTTGAGGTACAGCGTAACATCACTTGTTTGGGCTTATTCTGTTTTCCTAATGTGTTAATTTACCACTATAAATTTACCTCTTAAGACAGCTTTCATTGTATCTCACAGATTTCAGTAAGTTGTATCTGCATGTTTGTTTGATTGTAAATATTTTAATTTCTTCTTTAATTTCATCAGCAATGAGTGATCCACTCATTGCTTAGGATGTTGTTATTTAATTTCCATGTGTCCAAGTGTTTTTCTAGTTTCTTTTGCCAATAATGTTCAGTTTCACTACACTGTGGTTGGATAGTATGCATGGGATAATTTAAATTCCTTCATTTATTCAAGAATTCTCTCTGTGTTAGTATATGGTCTATTTTGGAGAATGTCCCAGTGCAGTTGAGAAGAATGTGTATTCTGTTGTTGCTGGGTGAAACACTGTAAAGGTCTACCAAGTTGATTTCTTCACAAGTTTGGCTTAGTTACATTATTTCTTTGCTAATGTTTTGCCTGGTTGATATATCTCTTGGTGACAGTGGTATACTATAGTCCCCCACTATATTGTATTATTGCTTATTTGATTTTTCATGCCTGTTTAAATTTGTCTTATGGAGGTGGGTGTTCTTATACTGGGTGAATATGTATTTATAATTGTCATGTCTTCCTCTGCATTTTTCCCTTAACAAGTATGTAGTAACCTTCTTTATCTTCTTGAATCATCTTTGGTTTGCAATTGATGTCATCAGCAAATAGGATAGGTACCCCTGTTTTTTTTTTATGATTTCCTAAGGCATGGAAAATTGTTTTCCATCCTTTGATTTTTAGGCTGTGAGGTTCCTTTAGAGTTAAATGTGTTTCTTGTATGCAGCATATTGTTGGATTTTGTTTCTTAATCCACTATGCTGGTCTGTTCTTCTAATTGGTAAATTGAGGTTGTTTACTTTTGTTATGGTTTGTGTCTAGTTGTTCCCCCAAAGCCTCATATAGTCATAGACTTCTAGAGTTTGTGATTAAGTCATGATCAAGGCTGAGATTATGGGTTTTAGTACTTCTAGGATTATGGGTATGAGTACTACACCCAGCCTGGGGCTATATGCCTGAATGCAACTTAAGGTAGTCATACTTCTGCTCTGTACCTGTTGTTATTGCTATTCCTCCAGTTTGCTCTCTGCTCTTTGCCACTGCCATGAAAGGTTGCTCTCTGCCATGTGCCATGCTGCTTTGGAGCCAGTTATGTTTGTACTGAAACCTCCTGAAGCTGTGAGCTAAATAAACCTTTCCTTTCTTCATTTTGGGTGTTGGATATTTGTCCCAGCAATGAGAGATAAGTAGCCAAGACACTTTGATTGTTATAACTGATACGTACTGGCTTATCTCTGTCATGTTATTTTCCTAATACAGGTTTCATAATTTTTTCCTCTTTTTAATTACTTGCTCTGTTTGATAGCTCCTTTCTGTTGTTGTTGAAGTTGTGCTCACTTCTGTCTCTTTCTAGAATATCTGTCAATATACTTGGGAGTGTTGATTTGTTGATCATGAATTTCTTTAATTGTTCATTGTCATGGAAGTATCCTATCTCATCACTGAATTTTATAGATAGTTTTGCAAAGTACATCAATGTTCATTGGAAGTTGTTTTCTTTGAGGACCTGAAATGCTTTACTCAAAATTATTCTTATGGTGGTTTGTGTGGAGAAATCTGCAGTGATTCTGATGGGCTTTCCATTATAAGTAATCTGTTTCTTCTCTGCAGTAGCTTTCAATGTTCTATTCATTTGTTGAATTTCTGACATAGTGATTATTATGGGTGTAAGTGTAGATTTATTTTGATCATGGCTGTCTGGAGTTCTATGTGCCTCACTTATTTGTATGTCAGTTTCTTTTTTCACATTTGGAAAATTTTCTGCTAGTACTTCTGCAAATAGTCTTTTTGTATGTCATTTGTACTGTTCTGCTGCTTTATTGACACCTATTATTCATATATTATTTTTCTTTCCATTGTCTGATAGCTGCTGAATTATTTCCTGTTTCCTTGTTAGTTTTAAGAGATCTTTCCTTTCACATTCCTTAGCTGCACCACTGTCTTCGAGGTCTAAAAGTTTATCTTCATTTTTATTCAAGCAGTTTTGCTCACTTTCAATGGAGTTCTTAATTTCCAGGATAGCTGAATGTGTTTCATGCATTGTAATTCTTTCCTGTATTGTTCATTCAGTGTTTCAATCATTTTTCTCTTCTCTTCTTTTTTTTAATCTATGCTTTCTTCAGCTGTGCTGAGCAATTCTTTCATGACTGTTGTCATTTCCTTTTCTGAGCTGAGAGAATATTTCAGATCTTATTTCTTCTATAGCCTGATGAACTTGTTTCTTTCCTTCACTTTCTATCATTTCAGAAACTTCAGGTGTGTAATTTCCAAGTTATTGTATGTCTTTGTCTTATGAATTTCTTTGGGGTGAGCTGGAAGATTGAGACTGCCTTTTGTTCCTGCATTTTGGCTTTTTTTTTTTTTTTTTTGTCTGTTTGAGACAGGGTCTCGCCATGCAGTTCAGGCTGGCTTTAAGCTCACTTTGTAGCTCAGGCTGGTCTTGAACTCACAACAATCCTCCTGCCTCAGCCTCCCGAGTGCTGGGATTACAAGCATGCGCCACCACGCCCGGCTTCTATTTTGGCATTTTTGAAGCTCCCAATAATCACCCTACCTTAGTAGTAGTGGAGAGGTGGTTAGGCTTGTGTCTGTGAGACTTCCACTGCAGTGGGAACAAGGTAGAACTCAGCAAGGCTCTTACCCCTGGTGAGGGTGAGTGCCCAATATTCAACAAAGCTTCAGTGTAGGTGGTGGGTGTTGGCCTATTCACCAAGATCCCATAGGCCACCCAGAGTTCTCTTAAACTCTCAAAATGTTGGACCAGTGACAGCATAAGCTTTACACCTGTGCACTGTGGGCTCAAGGGATGCAGCTTATCAGAGTCCTTCAGGCCACACAGATTGTTGCTAAATTCTCAAATGGATGGATCAGGCACCTGGGCAAGCTCCATGCCTGCATGTGCTGAGCCCACGGATGGCAGCTCTCCAGAGTCCCATAGGCTGCTCTGGGTCCTCCTCGGTTCTTAAAAGATTGGCCTGGTACCAGCACAAGCCCCATGATTGTGCACTGGGAACTAATGTCAAAGATTACCAAAATCTTGCATACTGTCCTGAGTCCTCCACAATGTTTAAACGGTGTCAGGAAAGCTCAATGCCTGCGTGCACTGGGCCCTCATCCACAGCACTCTAGAACCCCATGTGCTGCTCTTCATCCTCCTAAGTTCTTAAACTGTTGGGCTAGCACCAGCACAAGCTCCACACCCACATGATATGGGCTAAGGTCAGAGCTTACCAGTGTCCATCAGGCCATCCAGAATTCTCCACAGTTCTTAAATCTAAATATACTAGATAATTTAGTCAAATTTTCTTATTTTTAGTTTTCAAATAACTCTCTTAAAGAAGTTCTCTATTTGAGCCTATTAGAGAAATAGCCAAAATAGAGAGAGAAATAGCCAAAAATAGGTCAAACATGTTTTCCAAAATCAGGTAGTATAGTAGTTAAACAAAAAATAAGATAAAACTGTGTTTATAAGTGAATGTATGTAAACTCAGCAAAATACATGAAGAGAGTCAATAGGTTGGTTTATGATAACAATTACACTTTTAAAGTGATTTAATTTTTATTTAATACAATTCTTATCATAGGGATTACATTATAGTAGGAAGTCGGTATACATACATATACATGTTAATTTTTCTCATCCCTTTCCTTTTCTATCTCCCCACTTTCAGCCTATCTTTTGATTACCCTCTTCCTTTTTTTTTTTGTATACTTTCAATGCACAATGTTTCAGTGTGAAGTTGTTACATATACATAATACATTCATTTCTTCATTGCTTTCCCTTTCCATTTCCCTTCTCTATTATTTATGCATTCCTCTTTTTGAAAGATCTACTTGAATCTTTCTAAAAGAATTTTAAGTTTACATGATGTTTGACATTTTATATCTTGTTTAATATTTTTAACTTCCTATTAGCAAAATTTTTATTTTGACCAAAGGAAATAAAAAGATATTATAATATTTGAGTGCCTTTTTAAAATTGTTTAATTAATTGGATTTGAATAACAAATAAAATAATATGATTTTTGTATTACCTTTTATGATTAAATAAAATTTAAATCTCGAACAAAATTTTGCTAAAACATCAATTTCCTTAAAGCCTGTAAATCTTGATATTCAAGCATTAAAACATAAAATCATAACTGCGTTTGAATGTAAATCCCCTAACTCAAGTAGAAGACTTGCTTAATTAGAAAGTGAGTTTAATATAAGAGTTTATCCATGTATTTTACTTTTAATTTTCACCCAGTTGACTACGGAAGGCTTGCAAAAGAATTAAGAGGTCTTTTTTGAATTAATGCTTTATATACACCATTGAGAATCAGGTTAAGCTGTCTTCATTAACTGGTTTAATTCATTAATTGGTTTAATTGATAAGAGTATCAATTGGTCCTGGGGATGTGCTGATTTCTAAAGGTGAGCCTACTGAGACATATACTTAGAAAAACTTCCACAGTTGGGAAAGCTATTAAATGTACTTGGGCTACCAGACTTTTACACATATTAAATACCAACTTTGATATCAGGACAATGTTTGCCTCTTCTTCATGTAGTTCTCCTATACTCTTTGTCTCTTACTTAGACATGAGGAGCAAAATTGCTGTGATCAATCTAAAGGATCAAATTAAGTCTAGTGCTTGCTAATTAGCACAATATAAGAAAGAACATTTTCATAGTTGTCTCAAGAACAGATTGTATACTGTGTACACCTATGTGTATCTGGGGGTGGGTGCACCCGCATAGTTGCATTCTTTACATGCATAATAATATGATACTGTAGTAGATCTATAAATTTTATATTCTGATAAACACAATCAAACAAACTAGCCTCAGAGGGGTTAAATAATGATCCAATATTTGTACCAGAGCCAAAATTTCAAACCAACTTTAAAAACTGAGTGATTTCATCTTTTATCTGGAAGCTAAGCCTGGCAACATCATGAAGGAATATGCTAAGAGGAATGAAAATATTTGTTAACCAGAAATGTTTGAAATTGGGCTGGTCAGATAGCCCAGCGGACTAAAGCACCTGCTTGGGAAGGCACAGGCACTAGGGTTCGATCCCTGGCATGTTGTGTTTGTCCTCCCCCACCAAGGTGCACTAAGATGACTATTAATCTTGGGTATGGTGGTGTGCTCCTGTAATTCTAGCACTGGGAAGGCTGAAAACAGAAGGATCACTTCAAGTCTGATCTGTGTAGCGAGACCCTGTAGACTCTGTATAAATATATTAAAAGAAAAAAAATGTTTGGAATAGAGGTTTGACAGTACCATTGTGGGTGGTGAGGACAATCATAGTCTGAAGTCTGAAAATTAAACCAATCCCTAAATATTCATAGTGCTCACTCTGTCTCTATGTGTGTCTGTCCCTTCTTTCCTCTTTCAGAGGCTTGTGCATAGCCTTCAAAACTTCAGGCTTCTAAAGCCTAAATTCTTTGGAATTTTTCAGTACATTCTAGTCACTCTGCCAAGTTCTGATTTTTCCATCAATTCTCAATCAACAACTGCTATTCTAATTACACTCTCATCTTTTCATCATTCAACATGCATGCCTCAAAATCTATAACTCAAATCTATACGCATTGTGAACTATTTGCTTTTTGAAGTATCTATTGCCCTAATGGGCCCCATAGCATGCATTTTATAAACTAACAATCTATAATGTAAAATTTACCAACACCAATAAGTTAGATAATTTAGAAGAAATTAGATAATTTCTAAAACCACATTGCCTTGTGTGGATACTAAAGTCATGCAAGGACAACATAAGAAGTTATAGTCAATAACATTTAAGAATACATATGCACACGCACCCACACATACACACACACAATGATCTTGAACAAACATGTACAAACTAATTTCAGTAACACATTAAAAAGGTTATCTTGTATGACCAGGGGGATTTATACCTCGGATACTAAGAGGATTTAATATTTGCAAATCAATAAATATGTAATACCTTATTAGCAGAATAAAGGAAAAAAGCCATATGACTATTTTAGCACATTCAGTAAAAGTATTTTTAAAAATTAACATCTTGTCTTTTATAAACTCTCCAAAACTCAGAAATTAGAGTGAATGTCATAATCAAGGCTATGAATACACAAAATTCCCATAGCTAACAACCATACAGAAATTTTGAAATCTTTACCTTTAAGATCCAGACCAAGAAAAGGATGTTAACTTTCTTCACTTGTAACATGGAATTGGAGCTACATCAACCACACAAGAAGAAATAGAAGACATCAAACTAGCAAAGAAAGAAGTTGGCATCATCTATGATTTCTGTAGATATGATCTTATATAGAAGTTACCCTAAATACTACTATAAGGAACATCTTAGAACTTACACAAAAATTCAATAAGGCTGCAGTGCACAAAATCAATATACAAAATAATAGTGTTTATTTGCGCTAATAATGAACTATCTGAAAAGAGAGTAAGAAACCAGTTGAATTCCTGAGCATTACAATAGATAAATACAATATGTATAAATAATTTTAATCAAGGAGTTGAAAATTTCACACACTAAAACTATGAAACATTAAAGAAAGAATTTAGAGGCCATACAAATAAATGAAAACAACTTGTATTTATAGAATGAAAGAATTTATATATTTAAAACATCAACTACTCCTCAAAGTGATCTACAGATCCAAGGCAAACTTTGTCAAAATATCAATTACAGTTTTCAAGAAAATCAAATTACATCCTAAAATTTATATGCATCACAAAGGCCCCAGTAGCAAAAGCAATTTGATCCATGAATATAAAGTGTGATTTTGGGAACTAATGAAAGTCAACTTCTATTATTAAGTTGTACAATCGAAACAGCATGGCAAAAGAACAAAATATACACCATAGACAATGAAATAAGATAGAGTCCAGAAGTGAAACCTCACATTTATAGTCAGTTTACTGTCAACAAGAATACTATAAAAACACGTGCAAAGGTACATATTTTTCAATGGTGTAAAAGCAGAAATAACAAGATGAAGAACAAAAGCAAAACTATACCACAATATGTACAAAAGTAAACTCAAAATGGATTTAAAAATCAAATGTAAGACTTCAATGTACAACTGAGAAAAATTCTCCATAGTATTTCTTCTATGCTGACTGTAGATCAGCACTCTTTCAAAGTGGCATGACTGCAAAGGTCCAGCTCCTCCAAAGACTGGGGCTTCTCCAAGGAAGCAGGGCAGAGCGTCAAGGAAGTCTCTCTCAATTCCTTTATATACAGTTTTTGTGCTAAATCACTCTGGATGCCCCATGGCCATAGGGCAGAACCAATGACACCCCAATGCAAGCCCAATAGTGCCCCAGGGTGGAACCAATCACTCCCCAGTTTGGGCCCAGCCCACCTATGGGCGAGGGGAGGCATGCCCTGAACTGCTGAAGCAGATTAAGCCAATGTTCAACTACCACAGACAGGAAGCAGAGCAAGGAAACATGCCATGAAACAAGAGGCCAGGAGCCATACACAGTGCCCAGTTCACACCACCATGACCTAGCCAGACACATCTGATCCACATGCATCTCTCAGTTCAATCAAGGTGACATAATTAAACTTCACTTCAACTATGTCTCAAGTTTTCTGTGAAATATTTACAGTCTTTAGATTGTATAAGGGGCTGGTACTCAACATTTGCAAGAAACTCAACAGCAAAACAACAGAAAAAATCAATAAAAAGGAGCCAAGTAAGTAAATAGGCACTTTTTCAAGGGAAAACATAAAAATGGCTGTCAAATATATCTAAGATTGCTCGTCATCACAAAACCTTGGGAACTTCAGATTAAAACTACAATCAAAATCATTTAATGCTTATTAGTTTTGTTGCCATAACAAACATAACAGAGAACAAGAATTAGGAAAGGTATAGGGTAAAGATAACCTTAGTGCACTGTCGGTAAGAATGTACATTAATACATTTATTCTGGAAATAGCATAAACATTTGACAAAAAGTAGAACTACATTGTAATCCAGCAATCCTACTCACAGCGATCCTCCTGTGAAGGGATATGAAGTCAGTATGCAACAGGGCTCTCTTCAAGTTTGTTGCAATATTATTCACAACTGTTATAATAAGAAAGCAACCTACATCCCTGTATAAGAAAACATACAAAGATGATGTATATGCAGAATAATATAGAATAGAACATTATTCAGTCAGAAAAGGGTAAATTCTCTTGCTTTCAACAACATGGATGAACCTGTACTACCTTTTGTCAAGTAAAATAAACCAGATACAGCAATGTAAATGTTGCATAATGTTATTTACATGTGAAATTTAAAGATGAATGAATACCTAGGGCCAGCCAAATACCTCAGCAGACCTGCAAGCCGGCACAGGGGAGAGAGGTTCAATCCCAGGGCCTGCCATGCTGCCCCGCCCCTAGGGCGCACTGAGACTGAAATTAGCCCTCACCACTGCACGCAGTGCCACGCGCCTGTGATCCCAGCTCTTGGGAGACTGTAAACAGGCGGGTCACTGTGAGTCCGATCTAGCAGTGGAACCCTCAATACTCTGTAGCCCCTTCCCTGAAAATAAAAATAATAATAAAAAATAAAGTTGAATACATAGGAGAAAGACGAGTGCCAGAGGCTGAGGGCAGAGGGAAGATGATAAGACAGAGGTATTGATCAAAGAGTACAAATTTTAGTTATGAGAAATAAGTTGTAGGCTTTTCCATTAAAATGGTGATAAATAAAAATAATGCACTGTATGCTTTAAAATACACATTTTCAGTGGTTTTATCACAGAGAGCATATACATGAGAAAATTATTAATTGGCTTGATGAAATCATTTCACAATGCAAACATATATAAAATTATCACATTGTATTAAAATTATACCTAATAACGTAATTTAGAATGAAAATTTAAACAAGTAAACATTTCAACATATAACTCACAATTTCCTATTTGTATTTATCTTCTTTTACTGTTTCTTTTTCTATTACCACCATGGCTTTGAATTTACCTGTGGGTGTTGTTGGTTGCTAAACTACCCATTCCATTAGGCACAATTCACTTATCCAATGAAATTTTACCTCCTAATATTGTTTTCCTCATCATCCTTTCTTTCTTTTCTGAAAATAGACTCTGCTCTTCTTTGGCCTAGTTAAGATTAAATACATTCTTTTTTTTTTTTTTTTTAAATGTGTTTAGTACAGAGTCTACAGGGCATCACTATGCAGATGAGTGATCCTCCTGTTTTCAGCCTCTCAAGTGCTGGGATTACAGGCCCAGCCCACCACACCCAGACTCAGTCACCATCTCAGCTCACCCTGAGGGTGGCTTGCAGTGCTGGGGATCAGATTGAACCCGGTCCATGCACTGCTTAATCAGTGATTAAGCACATGCTTAAAGAGCCATTAGCATAAAATCTGTCTGATATTTTTGCCAAGATAAAAAAAAAGTATATTTTGTATAATATTATTTGACTCTGAAATAGTTAAATTCAAAAACAACCATTACATTTGTAAGATGTGAAAATTAGTAAAGAAAATAGCAAAGCATCTTTCTCAAGGTTTCATACTGAGTAAAGCACAGAACTGAATATCACTCATTTCTTCCACAACCAACTTCTATTGTCAGAGTTGAAGTCCACAAAAAACTCCTCTTTATGTGTGGGCTGCAATGCAAATTCTTCAAAATGTGGCTCCACTTTTCACTTGTTTTATACCTACTCATTTATTTAATAATTTCTTTTTCTCTTTTTTTTTTTTCCTGTTTGTGGAACTGGGGCTTGTACTCTTAATAATTTCTTTAGAACACTAGTTTTTCATTTCCTTCAATAGGCAATTCTTTTAAAATGTACATGTTTGTCAATAATTTGTCCTTAGATAAACTAATAGATGTAACTATCAATGAAAATTCTTTACATAGCAGTGGAGACTCCGTCCGTAGGATTCAGTGGGGATCTCCAGAATGTTCAAGCCCTACTTTTCCTTGTGTAGCAGGAATATCTTTGCTAAAATTAGTTTTTTTAGGCATTATTACATTACATACTTATTCTTCCTTGTCTAGTTTTATTTGAAAAACAAACCTTACTCTTATACATGGTCTCTCATTTCTTAGGATTTTAAATACTTTAGATTTTGACCATATCTTCCCTGGCTTCAACTCCTATCCCTTCCCATTTCCTGAAATGTTTTCACTGGATTTCAAAATTTCATATCAAATATCTGGACAAGTACTTATATTCTTACCAGCATCATAGTAAAATATTTCTTCACCATTTGGTTAAAATCAGGGTCCAGATTTCTATTGTGATTCTGAATGTGAAGGTCTAACAAATTGTGATAATTTGTAATGTCACTCCCTCTGCCACACATTTTAGAGATGAACTTGCTTCTTCTTTTATTATTGTTTGCAAACATTTTCCTTTCCCTTGGCTCCAATCATACTTCCATGTGCTAATTTCAGTGTTCTATAATATCTCTGCTATATTTTTCTTTTTTGTTTTTGTGGCCTGTTCAGTCCACCCTGGGCACAGGGCTAGCATGGCATGTTGTGCCAGGGATCAAACCACAGTCCCTGTGCTTGCCTAAGCTTGACTAAGCAGATGTTTCAGACCACTGAGTTATCTCGCCATCCCAGATCTGCTTTATTGAAGAATTGCTTAAATTACTTCTTTTTGCCTCCTTGATATTGGTCCTGGATTCACAATTATTCTCTCCATAATCTTTAACTTGCTGATTTTTCATTTTTTTATTATTAAGTTCATTGATACAATTTAGATATACCTAATGAATTATTCATCACAGAGAACTTGTACCTGTACCTGATATATCTCAATTCCTCTGTTTTCCCTTCTCCTCTCCCTTTAACTCTTCTTGGCTCCTTACAAAGCTTTGTCTCCATTTTATTCTTTTCTCATTCATTTCATTTCTCATTTCCCCCTCCCCATTCCTGAGTTTCCCTTTCATTTTCTGTGAAGATTCTTTTAATATTCTAATCTCTCAGTATCTCAATCTTTCATACTCTATCAGACTATGCTTTCTCATGATCACAACCCAGTCATAATGCATGACTGTGAAAAACTCCCTCCCTAATTCAATACCATAGCTTCTACTTCCTGTCTTCATAGTTTACTCTCTCCAGTACTCCAACTTCCACGTTCTTCCATATATCAGAACATACTTCATTCTGTGACTTACCGATAACGCTTATCCTAATAAAGTATTTCCTTCTTTACTCACACTGAATTACATTTTAATTAGTGTAAAATTTTCCTCTCTCTTGTATGTATTCAGCCCTTCTATCTTCTGTCAGCCACAGAAATGAATTTGCCTGCAGAAAAGTACACAATCATGCTGACTGACCACTCTTTGTAATTATGAACATTAACTTCAAATTGTTCCTTAATCTAGCCTAGTATTCATCCTTTATTTGATATTCCTATTCAGGCTTCCATTCACTAGAGGACTGCTTCATGGACTTTTTTTTTCTTAACTTTGAAAAATATCATCATTTATGCTCACTCTCAGTTGGTCGTTTGATTCTTATTTTAGGATTGATTACATATTTTGCAGGCCCTGGTGCAAAGGGAAAGCTCAAGAACTTTGTTTAAAGATCATGAAATATATGTCATGTGAAGAGGAAAATACAAAGCATTTTCCTTTCATAGTCTTCCACTTTCAAAATTTCATGCATTTAAAATGTTAGTACTTAATGCTGATATGTAAAAGAAAATTAAAAATGCTACTTAGCACAGATTTTATCACTCATTTTTATTCACAGCTTTAAATGCAAATACAAAAATATTCAAGTAATGTATATAGTCACTAAAATTACATGATTTACATTTTATGGTTCATGTATGCCTATATATTTTGTTCTTACTGGGTTAGTAGAAATGTTACAGAAAAATTAACAGAGCTATTTTCACCTGTTTTTTGGAGACTATAGCAGAAGATTCATCCAACCCCACCCCAGACAGTATACTTCAGCTTGTTAGTTGCCCAGGTCACAGTTCCTGTTACTTCTATTTGTTGGAAAGGTCTGGTCACTATGGTGCATAGCTGGTCATTACTGATGCACATGGTAGGAGTTAATGCCCAACTGACAAGCTATTCTGCTTCTGTCCTTCCTGTTTGCTTATTACATAAAAGCCTTAGACCACCAGAGATCAGAGCTTAATATTTTGGAATGATCCTAATCAATCTCTATCAACAAAAAATAAATCCATCTCCAAATCCTGTATATTATTTTGGTGTTTCTGTTTACCATTGCTTCTGGTGCACTGGTTGGGAAGACTGACCAAGCTGACATCTATGATCAAAAGTTATGGCTTGCATGGACAGAGAAAGAAACTTTCTGGGTACTGAAAACATGCCCTCAAGATTTCTCTTATCCCCCCAGAGGTCTGGAGGAGGATTTCTGGCTCCTTGCTTGACTCGCTCACATTGGGCCCCAAAGTGATAAGGATGTTGCCAGTCTCTTTGTTTGCCTGTCTGTTTGCCTGCCTGCCTGATTCTTCTTAGACCCCCAGGCACAGCTCCAATTAGTTTCTGTCTGTTAGGCTTGCTAAACTCAAGCCTAAGGTAGCATGATCAAGGCAGTATGATCGCCCACCCATGAGAGAAGGGGTTTGGAACAGCGTAATCCCTGAATGCCTGTTGAACTGATGTGTGAGTGAGTAGAAAAGACAAAATAAACATAGGCTGCTGTGTCAGTGCACCGAGGCTGGAAAGCACTGGTCAAGCTGACAGACTGGACCCTTACATGTGCTACTGTGGCAATCAACTGGTTGATACATTGTCAAATTGAGAACTTTAGAAGTTTAATTAATTGACTCAACAGAGAGCTAGGGTCCTTACCTTGTACACATTTTCATCCTGAGCAAGAGGAGGGTGTGGACATGGTATGAGTTGCACACCTCCACCCTAGAGTAAGCGTACTTAGAGATGATAGAAGTGCAGCTGCTGCCACTTCCTTTGCCTTTTGCTGTTTTCCATTGCTAGGAATTGCTGCCCTCTGCCATGTGCCACTCTGCCTTGGAGCCAGCCGAGTATGCACTGAAACCCCCACTAACTGTGAGCTAAATAAGCCTTTACTTCTTTGAGTGTTGATTATTTTGTACCAGCAAAGACTGAAAAGGTAACAGACAACCTATGGCACAATAGAGGATGTGCACCCTCCTCAGATAAGTCATGCCTAAGTTTCCACAGGAGGCGTGGCCAAGTGAGCATCACCTGGCCTCTGTCTGAGGGCCATCCACCCTTTGTCTGTACCACCGTTTAAAAATCCACAATAAACACACAGGGAGTAAGAAATGAAAACTAATCTGTTATATCCCTAGTCACTAATTGCAGGAAAAGGGGCTTTTATGGATCTAAAAATAAAACTAAAACAGTCCCTGTATCTCAAGGGGGGAAAAAAGGAAAATGAAGCCCACTCTTGCTAAAATTCTGCCATGGCCATTGCAGTTGCTACTTCACAAGTGAGGATCACTTGTGACAGCTTCCTCATGTTTTTTTCTGACTGAGATAATTCTTTCCATGGTTCTCATTTCCTAGGAAAAGACAAGAACGTAGATTTTACCATAGTTTCATGTTAGTGGCTATCAGCACCTTCAAGGTAATGCTAAGTGTGCTCTGCTTTCACCCTTTGCTGTTTTCATCTTCATAACATCTGAGGAATTTTCAAGGCACCCGGTGGAGGGTGCCATCGTACCCAGTGGGACTGGGGGCCATGGTGGTTTTTCGGGGCCATGAGGAGGCTGATCCTCTGAGTGGAGCAGTGTCTTACCCACTTCTACCTGAAGTAGTGGCGGGTGAACCCAGGTCTGCTCTTGCTTGGTTTAGTAAGATCCTGAGGGGCCCACTACAGCCTGGGTTCTGGCAGCCACAGTGGATCTTTCTGACTCCACTAATTGAACAGGTTTCCTTTGGACTTTTTGTGGGGAAATAATTTCAAAATAAACATTTACAGAAGATACGCAAAAATCCTCACATAATTATCTTGTGTTACCCAAATGTTAGTATTTAGCACATTTTTTCTGAGTGGTACCCTTTATATATGTGGTCATTGTATGATTACATATCTGAACTAATTTACACCAAGTTGTACTTTATACTCCTTTAGCCAAAATACTTCAGGGTGTATTTCTTGAAATCAAGGATATTCTCTTATAGAACCAAACCAAATGACTTTATTAAAATTTGATCAAATGTTACATAAATGTTTTTTACAACAAAAGAAAATATCTGTAACAGAATCACATATCATATTTACTTGTCAAATCTATTCAGTTCCATTAACATGGAACAGTTCCTCAGTCCTTTGTCTTTTGTGACATTGATATTTTAAAAGGACACAGCATTTATTTTGTGCACTATTTTTCAGTTTGGGTTTATCTGATATCTCCACCTGTTATGCACAGGTTATATATTTCTAGCAGGAATACCATGAATGACTACTTTTTTTTTATTTCTACCCTAAACTCTTTACCCTACAGCAAGTAGCTTTAAAGTCACTTTGTACCTAGCAAGAAAATTTTTGGCTTTTCATGTATCTCCACTGGCTATATTTTTCTGTTTCTTCACCAAATACAGAAGAATTCAGGAAAGCTTCCATGGTACCTATAAATATTTTGAGTCTCTGGGGAGTAAAATTCTAGCCCTTCTATTGCCTAAGCACATACAAGAGAATACTTCATAATAAAATAAACTGCCAAAAATACTTGAAAAATGGGAGCAAAGAGCCTTCCTCTCATAACTTTCTCTTTAATCTCTGCCTAAGACAGAAAAAGAAATTGTAGTGACAATAAAATTCAATGATTTTTTTTATTTTCCATAATTTTACTGAAAAACAAATAGCAATGAGGCAGTTTCAAATCAAATTAGTAGAATAGATTCAATAATTAATACATTGTATACTGTTTACATAGTGTTTTTTTGTTAAACAAGGTACATACATGATATTCTATTTATAAACACTTAGAGCAGATGCCTCTATGTGCTCTGAATTAAGAGAATGTAACTGTATACCTTTTTTTAAAAAAAAACTGAATTATAGTGCAGTTTCAATAATTAATACAAATGTAATGATTTTTGAAAAGAAAATATGCATGAATTCTTAGAGTTTAAAAAAAATCACTTCTGAATTATAAAAAACAAGATGAAAGTTAAAAAACAAAGCCTGAGAAACATACAAAATATCAAACAAGATGGAAACACAGGATATTAATGTATTATGAAGAATAAACCCAATTAATCAATGAAGATCTAAAAGAGAAAATCAAATCTATTTGATTAACATATGATGTATTTGGTTAAATGTGAGGGAAACAAAGACACTCTCAAGAATGAAAGAAATTATAATTGTTTTCACACTTTATTGAAGTTACTTGAATGTCCATGAGTTTTGTATTGACAACCTGGTAAATAGTCATGGTCATTATAAGAGACATCAGAATGATAAGAGGTCATAAATATGTTTAAAAACTGAAAAGATTCTAGTGTCTAATAAATTTTGAAAATTAGCACCCATAAAAACCACATGATTTCAGAGGAACATTTTAGACTTATAAAAAAAAGCAATGTCTCTATTTTGGCACGGACATACACCCCAAAACTGGTCGGTAGCATCGTTCCATTTACCAATTCATTAGCCTGTGTCCCCAAAGAGGTACAAAGTAAGTGTGACTGTGTGTGTGTGTGTGTGTGTGTGTATGTGTTTTCTCAACAGCAGTAGCCACAACAAAAAAAAAACACAGCAAACAAAAACTTTTGCAAAATTATACTTTTAAAAATCGTAAAATCCATATCTGAGACACAAATCAAGGTACAATAGGAATCTAAAACGTCTGAAAATTGCAAAAGAAGATTCTGATTTCCATTGATTCTGTGCAGCATCATCACTGTCTTGAACGATGGTTCTAATAATAGCTCACAAACAAGAATTTGTAATGGTAACAAAAGTTTGTCCAACATTGGAAATGCTATGTGTACATGACCATAACTGTTGAGAGAGAGTTTTTTATGGATCTCATAGTTCTGTGCATCTTTTAATTCATTAGCTTCTAATTTAATATAAAATGCATTTACAAGTGCATGTGTATAACAGGAAGTCTTGGGGAAAAATGCCTCACTGATGTAGTCTTTCTTATTTCCAAGGTGATAAATCATTACAGCTGCACAGGATGATGAGAAATGAGAACTGTGGGTCAGAGGAGCAGCAAGATGATGTTTTATTGGTGTTGTTGCGGTAATAACATTATTTTTTTTTCTGACCCAAGAGCCTTATGTCTGTGAGAATAATATCTCAAGTTAGTGTGATAGTTTTCAAAGAAAATAAAATATGTTATCTTTTGCAAATGTCATTAACAGTAATGCCAATGTCTATTATATTTCAACTTTTAGAAAAGATACTTAAAATAATAGCACTGTATGGCTTGTATCTGTATCTCTTCCTGAAGGCTCATCTGCTAATAAGTGGGGTTTTTAAAGGCGGTTGGATCTCAGGTGTGTGATACTTTGATTAAGTGTATGTATGAATATCCATATTAGACCTCTAATTGGAATAGCATTGTTCTTGGTGTGGTCCAATGGATTTACTGAACCGGGAGGCCTCACATTGGGTGTGAGTGGCACCAATCAATAGGATTGTAGCCTGCACAGAATGTAAGGGGACAGAAAGAAGACAGGCTTCCAGCTAGTGCTGCCTTCTCACTTTCTCTGTCATAGATTGTATTTCCTGCATGCCTCTCTCTGAGATGCTACTCTTCCTTGGATACTTGAATTGAAATCTCTGCAAACAGTAAGATAAAATAAATCTTTCCTCCACCAACTTTGGATGTTGGCTATTTTGTTACAACAACAAGAGAAGTAATGAGAAATAGGTCTTTATTGCTGAATGAAAATAAAGACATACTACAATGGACAGATAATATTTGTAAGACTTAATAGGTTAACAATGTTCATTTTTTTCCCCAAATGTCCCACAGATGCAATATAATCCCAAGGTTTAACAGCCTTGTTTGTGTGAAAATTTATAATATGTATAAGGTAATTCTAAAATTATATGCAGTTATAAAAGATCCACAGTAATCAAAATAATTATAAAAAAAGAATGTAGGATTTATACACCTTGATTTCAAAATTTGTTCTAAAGTTTCAGTAATGAAATGTGTTGTGTTAATATAAGAATAAGCATAGATATCAAGAAAAAAGAACAAGAAACATTCAGAAACAGTACTGCATTATATTGTGAATTTATTTTCAACAACGGTATCAAGGATACTTATTGGGAGATTTTCTTTTCAGGAAGAATATAGGAAAATCTGGCTATTAAATATCAAGAAGAAAAAATAGTCCTTATCAGAAAATACACAAACTTTAAAGTGGCCTATAATTTAAACATGTTAAAATATAAAGACTGTAGAAATAAACAGGAGAAAATATTCATTAACTTGAGCTAGACAATTCTTCCATCTGAAACAAATACTTGTTATAAAAAGAAACACTGATCATTTGGATTTTTTTAAGCAAAAAAAAAAACCTTTTATTTTTCTAAATATATTGTGAAGAAAACAAAAAATCAAGTCAGAATCTGAGAAATATTGTTATGTTCTCCATTATTGTATATAACACACACACACACACACACACACACACACACACACACTCAGAGGACCTTTATCCTTAACTAAAAATATCCCTCACAATTCAATAACCAAACTTTGAATCAGAAAAAAGATACATAAGAATCTTTGTGTGAAGCATAAGAAAAAAAGTATTTGTACTAATGGTTAAGGGAGTAAAAATTACACTGACAGTGAAACATTGTTAACAGACTCATCTTATTTGCTAAAATTAAAGTTTAGTTATTCAAAGTAACTTCTGCAAAAATTTGGCATAACTGGAACTCCAACCTTCTCACTTGGATGCATTTTGCAGTTCCTTTTTAAAATTTTTACTTTATAAAAAAACAATATCTCATAACCCAATAACAAAAGAAGAATAATTACTCTACTATGCACCATCCTCAAAGTAATTACTCAAATTATGAGACAAAAACCAAAGGATTCTTTCAAATAAGACACAGATAATAGCACCAATCTTTCTTTTCAAAGAATTAGAATAAACTGGTGGGGCAAATAAAACCAATTAGCATATATATTGACTTTTTAAACAATATACTTTGTAAATTTGGGACATATTTGAATTTATTCTTATTTCTCACTTTATTTTGTTTGTTTCTCAAATGAGAAAAATTGTGCTATTTTATGTGTCTGACAGTTCATCAGATACTTAACATCCACCTGCTGTGAGTTGAATTACTCTTACACATTTGTTATATTTCTTCACAGTTCATGTGTTTAAGTCCTAAAAGCCATACCTCAGAGAGTAACATTATTAGGAATGTTAAGTTTGTATCAACGTGTCTCTCCAAATCCCCATGTACTCACTGGGGCAGCTTCTACAGCTTGTGATTCAATGCGGAGATTATGAGAGTGAATACTACACCTGCCCTGCAGTGAGTAATTTGCATTACAGGATGTGGAGTGGAGAGAGGCAAGCTAGCTGCCACTGCCGCTGCCTCTCCTTTCTGCTCTTTGCTGTCTTCCACTGCTGTGAAAGGCCTTGTGCCTCTGTGACTTGGAGCCAGCTGAATATGGACTGAAACCTTCACTAACTGTGAGCTAAATAAACCTTTTCTTAATTAATTTTGGGTGTCAGGTGCTTTGTCCCAACAATGAGAGAAAATTAACTGAGACAAGGACATACAGCATAGCAGATATAATGAGTTAAATGTGGATGAAGTCCTCCTGGAGTAGTGGGGTCCTCTAATCCAACCCTACTGACGTCTCTGTAAAAAAGAATTGTCAGTGTGATTCATCTATAGTCCAAAGATTACCAGAACATCTAGACAAACATTAATTGGATGCTTCCTCATAGATTCAGAAGGAATCAGCATCAACACCTTGATTTTCATCTCTAATTTCTACAATTGTGTAAATATATATTTCTCTTTTTACAGCCACCCAAATTACGATAGTTTGTGCCATTAAGCCTAGAGTAACAATATAGTCCTTTTAATTAGTCTCTGACATATACAGACATGTGAAATGAAAATACATGGCCCCCTGGCATGCCTTACTGGCCCCATCCTTAGAGCGCACTAAAATGGGGACTGAGATTGGACATGGTGGTACATACCTATAATCCCAGCTCTTGGGAGGCTGAAAACAAGAGGATCACTATGAATCCCATTGTGCAGTGAGACCCTAAATAGACCCAGTATTAAATATGTAAAAAAGAAAACACATATCCAATAAAATTGTATAAGGTTGTTTGATTCAGTTATTCCTATAGGCCCCAAGTGGAAACAACTTGAATTCCTGAGATTATACCTAAATTTGTATTTCCACACCAGGATCCCATATTATTATAATTTTTTCCATTGTATGGGAAATGAAACTTTGAAAAACACCCCCAGGGATTAACATGTCAGTGAGTGCCCATAATAACCAAATAAAGCAGATTTATTGAATATATAATCATTTGCAGCAAATGAGTAAAAGCTTATTGCTTCATGACTGCTCTTCATGTGTGAGCCAGTTGGTTTCTATGGATAAAAAACACACTAGTGAAATTTTTCTCTTCAAAGCACTAGCTTCATGCATAGCTTCTCTGTAGTCTTAGATTAGAGGAATTGGTTGTTTACAGACAAAAATGTAGCAGTATAAATTTAAAAATACATATCTTTACTATGAATTCTAAAACACATTTTTATTCAGTCTAAATCGCTCAGATTCAACTTTTTATCAAGTAGTCAAATTTTTGTGGTAATGATTTATAGAAACTTTTCTTAATTTAAGGAACTATTTTATTAATTTAATGAATAGATAAGATTTATAGGGGATGGGGAGGTAGCTCAGTATAATAGATGCTTGTCTGGAAAGTGCAAAGTCCTGAGTTCGGGGTCCAGGAATTGGCTCAGTGGAATAAGCACTTCCCTGGCAAGCGCAAGGGCCTGAGTTCAATCCCTTGTTCCTCCAAAAAAAAAAAAAAAAAAAAAAACACAACACAAGGTCCTGAGTTCAATCCCCAATACTGAAAAAAAAAAAAGATTTATAGTTTTAAAAGCTTTACTTTTATGTTATCCACTATTACATGATCACTTTCTAAACTAGAGGTTACATTGAGTTGAATTCTGTATTTTTAATTTATATTTCAGAATTTATATTCTGAAACCTTATGTCCAGATTGCCAGAATGTGTTGAAGATGGACTCTTTAAAGAGTTGCTATGGGGTCATTCAATTTTCTGAGATCAGTTTTATAAGAAATTAGCACATAGGCCTACTTGAAGATTAGTGCACTCTATAAGGTCAAGGAGAAGTTTCAGGAGAAATCCACTGTGTAACATTTTGATGTTGGACACTGAAATTCAAGAATTTTGATGACAATAAATTTCTGTTGCTTAAGCCATCCTTACTCTAGTACTTTGCTGTATCAGCCTACCTCAATTACTTTTCTCTGTTTATTTCGACGGTCTTGATTCAGATATTTCAGCTGTGTGATTCCCAATTTCTTCTGTACTACTGTCCTGTGAATATTTTCTGGGCGGGCTTGAGGCCTGGGATTGTATTTTGCTCCTTCTCTTTGTCATTTTGTATAGCACTGTCCTCTGACCTTTGGTGTAGAGGTTTGTTGCAGTTATAACCTTAGCACCTAGTGAAACTTGGGTGCAGATCTACTAAGTTTGAGTTCGTCCAGTTGTACCTGTCTTGGGTCTGGCTGCTGTGCTCAGCTCTTTCCTGCTACAGCCCTTGAAAGTGAACTTTTTGTGCTCCTCTGGCAAGATGTTCTGCTCCTGGATTACCTGGGTGGTTCTGGCCCCTAGTTTTTCTGCAGGGACTTCAGCTGCAGAGTTTCACCCCAGGTCTGTATGCTAGGCCTGGGCTGGGTCTGGAAGGGTTCAGGGGCCGCAGGGGAGCACCGAAAATATCCCACACACTCACTGGGTCTGGGCTTGGGCTTGGTCTAGAGTGGTCCGAAGACCTTGGTGGAAGTTCTCACTCTTGAGCTGGCTCTGGAGGGGTGGAGGAGTCCTGAGAGCTTGGAGAAAGGTCTCACTCACATGGCATATCTGGGCTTGGTCGGGAGTGGACCAGGGGGCTCAGGGGAATGAAGAAGCTCTCCTACACACTCACCGGGCTTGGGCTTGGGCTTGGGCTGGGTCTCAATTACTTCTCTCTGGTTGCTGAAACAAAAATACTCAACAATCAAAATTAGGGAAAGAGAGGCTTATTTAGTCCACAGTTTGTGGAGGTTTCAGTCCATACTTGGCTGGCTCTAAGGCACAGTGCACATGACAGAGGGCAGCAGTTCATGGTACAGAAAAATAGCAAGATCAAAAGGGAGCACGGAGGAGCTGGCCTCTTGCCTTCCCTCCTATTGTATGTAGACTACTGACCACAGGGCAGCTGTAGCTCTCACACCCATAATCCTAGCATTGGACCGTGACTCATGAATGAAATCAAGGACCTATACCCATGACTGGCATGAGGCTTTGCGGGGACAGACAGGCAGGTACCATAACATAGCCCTACAAAGTTGATGTAGCCACTATCAGCATTAGTTGCTCCATAGAGTCACTGTTAGCTACAATAGCATTAAATAATGAAAGCTCAATAAAATACGGTAATATCTTTGGTTCACACAAACCAAAAGTTCACACAAACTAATTGTTTGAAAACACAAACCTTTGTTTCTGTTTTCAAACAATTAGTCTCACAAACAAAAGCTTTCAGCAAAATTTTGCTTCTATTTGCAAATCCTGCATTGGGTGGCAAATGCAACCTTGGCCATATTCCTCACAAAAACACAAATGCAGGCATGTCGTACAAACTCATCAAACAAATTACATTCATGAAGATAGATACCCCTGGAGTGCTTATATTAATTAAATCATAATGGAGGAGAGAGAAGTTGAGCAGATAATGATTTTTTTTTTCCTTTTGTACAGGGTCTTATTATGCAGCTCAGATTTGTAGTGATCATCCTGTTTTCAGCCTTCCCCTTGCAGGGCTGGGATTACATGGTAGTGGTGGCTGGTTCAGCATTCTCCAGGGAGGGTCTGGCACTGCCTAAATTGCCAGGGATTGTGTCTCAGTTCCTGCACTTGCCTAGACAGGTGCTTTGTCCACTGAGCTGTCTCGCCAGCCCTGAGTTTTCCTTTACATAAGGAATTTGTAGTTTTGAAATTGTTGAAAGCAGATTTCACTGAAACAACTTCCTTCTATCACAGTCTGTTGCAAGGTATCCTAAAAAAGTAACTTGAAAACTAAGAGCTGATAAATATGTCCTGTGTTCTTTAGAGCCTGTTCAGGTTCTATTTGTTAGAGAACTATGTTTCTTAAATTATTTAGTATCTATTTCTCATAATAGAAAACAAAATAGAAATTGGTTTAAATCTTTGTTATTCTCTATTGAAATAAATTTCTTCTCATGTGGCTCGTGCAGAAGAGATAGTACAGTATTTATTCTGTTGCAATATTTCCCTCAAGAGCCAAATGTAATATGTTCCTATTTTCTCAATGTGATAACATAGTCCCAAAGAAAATATAAATGCCAGGATTTTAAGCAATTTTGAAGCATTTTGAAAATTAATTTCAATTTTTAATTTAACGTTGTGAAATTCTTTGGTTTGATTGCCTCAGAGAGAAAGAATTATATAAAGCCTAGAGAGAGAGAAAAAAAACCCTCCTGAATGGAAAGAATATAAACAAGAGAAAGATACAGCTGCATAACTAAACACAACAGGAGCCTGCTGCTCAGAAACGCCACTTAACTTTCAGCTTTTTCTAAATTGTTTTTTTTCCTAATGAGTTCTATTGCTTGTAAGACTAAAAATAACCAAGACAGATATCGCATGTTGATAACTGTGTTCCTAGTGGGGAGTCTCTAGGAACTGACCTTTATTTCTCAGGGTAAAAATAACCTTGAGACATACAGGTTAGTGCAAATCAGTCCTGAGATAAAAGAGGGTAGAAAACTAGGACCAGGAAATCAGGTTCAACAAAGGATAGACTGAACTCAAACCTAAATTTTCCTATTCTTGCTTTATGATATTGGGCAAGTGTTACCACTAGTTATTATTAGTTCAGTGTCTCTGTGATTATATTTACTCAGCATTTTGGGATGCTAATTCTAAATGTGATAGTAAATAACCAATGTTAATTTCTTTTCTTTCATCCTTTTATTTATTTTCAAATTTTATAGCACAATTATTTATAATGGCCACCACCTAGAAACAGCTCAGCTATCCCTGAACTGTGGACTGAGGAAACAAACTAACACATTCATGAAATGTAATGAAACTCAAGACTGAGCTATTGAAAAGCACAGTAAAAAGTCGCAGCTATGGTGGCTCTGGTGTCACACACCTGTAATCTAAGAACCTGGAAGGCTGAGGCAGGAGGAGTACCAAGGCCTGGGATACGCAGTGAGTTCAAGGCTAGCCTGAATTCTATAGTGAAACCCTGTCTCCAAAAGACAGCAAAATGAAACAAAACAATAAGACAACATTAAACAAAAGGTTGAAGCTAAACCCCAAAGAACGAGTAATTCCATTTGAATGGAAATTTGGATGGAGACAAAAACAAGAATGTGGACTATCTCTGTTTACCAGTGGTTTAGTGTAAAGGATTAACTACTACAAGGACAGCATTTGAGAATTTGGAAGGAGTTGTTCTCCCACCAAAATTTAAGGGTCTTTTTTTCAAATATTTCACTTAAAATGACACTGAATTTGACATCACTTTCCTTCAGAAATCTGGTTCTCACTTGAATTGACCATAGCCTTGAGAAAAGAAAATATTAATTCCATAGAAGAAAAAGTACTGGGCATACTGTCAAAGTGTGAGAAAAATGGGGTATTGTCCTTGAGTTAATGCAGATTGGACGGGAATACATTTTTTAATATACAAAGAAATATGAACCATAAAGATGCAATTTTACTATGTATGTGTTGAAATATATATTATATACACAATATATATTTTATAAATTGAACATAATTATATCGCTTAATAATTGAAGATACACCCTTTTTAACTTTAAATTTACATTTGTTTTACTCCAGCCAAGAACTGTGTTCTAATATATTATAGCTTGAAATTCTTCTTTTAATTATTAGTTAGTATTTTAAAAAATAATTAATACACATTAGTTACACAAAGCAATACTGTGTTGTGTTGTTTTCATATGTGAATATAAACAACATCGATAATATTCATCCCAATTTTACTTTCTTTCTCATGTTCCCTGATTTATTTCCCCTGTCTAAAGAGTTCCTCTTCTTTTCATATCATCTTTTTTCCCTCAGATACTATTTATTGAGGAAAACATGTATCATTTGTCTTTCTTCACTGCCTTACTTTGGTTAACACAATCATGTCTGGTTCTGTAAGTGTACTTGTAAGTGGCTGATTTCATTTGTCTTCACAATAAATTTGTATTGTGTATTTATATATCTCCCATTTCTGGTGTCTCTTCTCACCTGTTTGTGGTCATTAAGGTTGATTATATAATTGAGCCACAGTAAATATTACAATGACAAATATGGTATCCAAGTATCTCTAAATTATGCTGCTGGCACACCTTACCATACATATTCAAAAGTAGTATAACTGAATATTATAGTAGTTCTAGTTTTAATTTTTTTGAAACTCCAGACTGATATCCACAGAGACTGTGTGGATTAACATTTCTAACTACTGCATGAGTGGGATGTCAATGCACTTTGATCTATATTTCTCTATTATCTACAGCATTGGTTGAGTATTTGTCCCATGTATGTAGAGATAGAAAAATAAATGTTTTCATATACAGAGAGAAATACAAAGAAGACTTTTCTACTTATATCATCACAAGGATTCATTTCTTCGAGTTTCCTGTATAGCCCAGAAAAATTAAAGCACCTAAAAGGCAAACATAAAGCTTGAGTACATTAGTAATTATGGGGGCAGGGAAGACAGCTCAGTAGAATAAGTCCTTGCCTGGCAAGCACAGGGTCTCAAGTTCAATCCCTGGTACTGAAAAAATAAACTATTTATTCATTTAACATGAAACATAACTGAAAAGTTTGTGTGTATTTTTTAAGTATTTCACTTAAAATGGTATTCTACGGATGCATCATTTATTCAACTCATTATCTTTCAGAAATCTGGTTCTAACTGGAATTGATCATAGCCATGAGAAGACATAAATATAATTCAATAGAATCAAAAGTTCTAGGAGCACTGTTACATTGTAAAAAGAATAGTATACCGTCATCAAGACAGTAGTGTTATGGATTTCATATGTGGCAAGAATATACTTGTGTGAATGAGTCATGGCCGATGCTTGGCCAGTTTGCTCTCTGTGAGAGCTTGAGAGAAAGTTTTCTCTCCATGTGACTCTCCCCAGGCACACTATAGGACTTCAATCTCTTTCCTCTGTGGCTCCATAATCTTTTTGTTCAGAAAATTTGGAGCTTGGGACTGGGGAGATGGCTCAGTGGAATAAGTCCTTCCCTGACAAGTGCAAGGGCCTGAGTTCAATCCCCTGTTCTACAAAAAAAAAAAAGAAAAGAAAAGAAAATTTGGAGCTCAACTGAGTTTCATGATGTTGCAGTACAGGTTCTCCTATGTCCTGAGTCTTCACTGACCTTGAAAGACTAGGGCCAAAATGTTGGCTGGCCTTGTGGGTCTTCTCTTTCTCCAACTGTGATTTGTGAACTTAGGTTGTTAACCATCCAGAAGAAGAGCCGATTAGTATCCTGCAGTATATGCCATTCACTTTGCCTTATCTGACTCAATTGAGTTTAGTTGTTGTTGTACGTATCCTTTTGTATTTATGCTTTTTGCTTCTTACACTAGGGAGACTATATGATATTTACACATGTGTGTCTGGTTTATTTCACTTATGAGTATATGTTCAAGTGGCATCCACTTCAGTATAAATGCTTCAAACTTATCATTCTTAATACCTGAGTAATACTCCATTATATAGAAATACCATATCTTTTTCAACCATTCCTCATGTGATGGACATCTTGCTTGTTTCCAAGATTTTGCTATGACACATTGCACTGCTATAAACATAGGTACACATATATCACTATGATACAATGTTTTCAGATCCTTTGGAAAAATTCCCAGTAGGGGGATAGCTGGCTTGAATGGGATTTCTAGTCCTACTGTTTTGAGGAGTCTCCACACTGACCTCCACAATGGTTGTACCAGTCTATATTCCCACCAGCAGTGGAGAAGTGTTCCCTTTTCTCCACAACCTCTCCAACATTTGTTGTTGGTTGATTTCCTTATGATAGCCGTTCTTTCTGGAGTGAGATGGTATCTCAGTGTTGTTTTTATTTGCATTTCACGGATGACTAGTGATGTAGATGACACAGACAAAGGATCTACAAAATAATGTACAGGACTACAAGATAAACCCTGAGGGGACTTCACTGACCACATAAGAAACATAAAGTACATGTGTTGGTATATAAGTCTTGCTCTATCTAGGTCTTAACCATCCAGCAGAAAAGCATAAAAATGAAGTATACATCGCGGGGCCTTAATATTAAGCTGAGCTGTAAATGGCTATGGTCGACAACTTCTTTGAATAACTCACTATTGTTGTGGAATGCTGGACTGTGTTGGATTGTGTTGTCGAGTTCAAGCACCTAAGTTAGTTGAATGGCAATGGAGTGCCCATCTTTGACAGGTGTAGACAAAGGAAGGGGTGTAGAAAGAAAAAATCATGATGTGTGTGTATAGACAGCACAGTTGGGATAGATAACGCTGTGCTTCTACATAATCCTATGAGAGGCAAGATTTGCACTAATGGTGGTTGGACAGGATATTATATCAACTTCTAGTATTATGGACAACCACTGGGAAAATAACTAGGTAGAAAGTATTAATTATTGAATCTTTGATGTAATTCAGGTATAAAAAATAAGATATTGCAAACAGCTACACTCTATTTAATGATGAGACATATGGTATAATAATGTCTGTAAGTATAATATCGTGCATGCACCTTATATGATACCAATACATTATGAAAACAGTTTGCAATATATTAATTTATCAAATCCATCTTGTCAAGGTATCTTAAAACTGTCCCATTGATATTTCTACTTCAATAAAACAAAAATTAAAAAAAAAAAGAAGGAGGTCTGGACTCCATAAGAATTAGGATGAGTTGTGTACTTATACCAACTCCTCATGATGAATGTAATCATTATGCACTGCAACCATGTACTAAGAAAAATAAAAATATTAAAATTCCGATTTTCTTCTTAAGAAAAAAAAGAATATACTTGTGTGTTAATTTGGACATCGACGAATCGTATTTGTGATGAAATATTCCTTACTGTGCTTAGTCTCTTCAAATGAAATACTGCAAGAGGATCATATTTCTTCCATACTAGAAGTTATTAATATTACTTTTGTTTCTAAAATTAATTGTAGTGCCAGCGAGATAGCTCAGTGGACTAAGCACTTGCTTTGGCAAGCTTAGGGACCACAGTTCGATTTCTGGGCTCACATGCTGTACTGGTCCCACCCATGGGGTGCGCTGAGCCAGTGACCGAGTCAGGGCATGACTGCACACACCAGTAATCCCAGGGCTGGGGAAACTGAAAACTGGAGGACCACTACAAGTCCAAGCTGCATATTGAGACCCTGTACCAAACACATTAAAAAAAGTAGATAAAAATTAACTGTCATTCAAATTCTTGCTCATTTTAATTAAGTAATAATAATAAAGTATGTATGAAAATCTGAATGTTTTGTAAAAACTTTGTCTATTTGAACTTTACTGGGAAATTCATTGATTTACACTCATTAAACGGGAAAACATTTTGTAGATTATGGTTTCTGAAAAAATAGTAAAATATTTTAACGTGAAAATAAATTTTTCATTTTGATGAAGTAAGGTGATATTGCCTGTTCACAGGCTCGATTATCAGTGTCCTTGATTCACATCGTCTGTGGGACTGTGAATGTCAGGGTCCCTAGGCACAAGAGAGGGCATCAAAGGGGCTGAGGACATAATAAGTCATCCTTGTCAGACACAGATATCATGTGAATATGAATAAATATGTCAGATTATGATAAATTTAATAGAATATGTTGAATTAGAATAGTGAAGCATGGTAAGGCCAAGACTCCAGCTGAACATTATAAATATGTAGTTATGATTGTGCTTACATATGCAAAATTTTCCCTTATGTAGTGTTTTCTGAAGCAGTATGGGAGCTTTCAGTGTTACCAACCAAATAGAAGGACAGTGACCATTTCAGCCAAGTTTTTCAACAATTTAAATACTGACCATTTAAATTTTTTGTGATGTTTAGATATGACTTTCTAAGTTATTTATGGCTCTCGCTTGGAAGATTAAAACAATAGTAGGTTTTTATTTTTACTAACAACTTTTTGATAGCCCTGAATAGGAATAAACAGAAAAACATGTGTCTTTTTTAAATGTTTCATGAGTAAACAGAAATATGTAGGCCAAAGGGTAAGAAGTCAAAATCACCCTTAGATCTTGATAGCAGCAAGTTAAAAGTGAGAGAATACTACAAGGTGAAATTTACATGCGTGTCATTGTATGGAATTTGTATGCATATATGTAAGCAAAACATACAAGACCAATGAAATAGTCTGCAGAATCTATGTAACAGAAAAAGAGTCAAGGAGAAATTTCACATTTCAGGCAAAGTGTGAGGTAGCTTCTGTGTGGTAGGAGAGTAGACTAAACTAACTGGGTCCCTTCCCTACAAATATCCTGAGCAGTGCTAGCATTGACCAGGAAAAGTTTTCTAAAAGAAAAATGTAAAATTTAGAAAGTAAGGGCTGGGGAGATGGCTCAGTAGAATAAGTGCTTGCCTGGCAAGCGCAAGGACCTGAGTTCAAACCCCAGTTCTGCCAAAAAAATACAAATAAATTAAATAAAATAAAACCTTTTTGCCGGGCGTGGTAGTGTAGGCCTGTAATCCGAGCACTTGGGAGGTTGAGACAGGAGGATTGTTCTGAGTTCGAGACCAGCCTGAGCTACAAAGTGAGCTCAAGGCCAGCCTGAACTGCACAATGAGACAAAAAGACAAAAAAAAAAAAAAAAAAGAAAAGAAAAGAAAAAGTAAAAAAGAAAGTAGCTGGCTAAGATAAACCAGAAAATATCAAAATATCTCAAGATGACAGAACAAAAGTTTCCTACTTATGAAAAATGCTTTGTAATATCATAATGAAAAAACAATTGTACTAAGATCCTGGCTATGCTCTCAAAACACTCCAAAGCTCATCCTCATAGTGT
>PVKA01017871.1:0-44929 GCA_004027165.1 Ctenomys sociabilis | reverse complement strand
GCTTTCTCCCTTCTGAGAATTTTCCCCAAAAGAACTGAAAACATCTTATCATAATGATATATGCGCCTATGTTTATAGCAGCACAATTTGTTATAGTCAAATATTGGAAGTACCCAAAATGTCCATCACCTGAGGAATGATAAGATGTGGTATTTTTCTACAATGGAGTATTACTCAGTTATAGAGAAAGACAACTTGAAGATTTCATAGGTAAGTGGATGCAACTAGAGGCTATACTCAAGTGAAATAAAGCAGACCCCCATGTATAAATAGCATATTGTCTCCCTAGCATACTTAATTCTTGTTGCTAAATATCAATCTTTTATTGTTTTGCCTGCTTTTCACATCAAGATTTTATTGGCTTCATAAAATAATTGGGGCTTTTTATGTTTATTTTTTTTATTTTTAAATATTTGTCTAAAATGGGCATTATTACTCCCTTAAATATTTAGAAGAATTAATTTCTTACAGCCTGTTTATTCAAGATTTAGTTTAGGAACATTGCAATTTCTAGATTACTTATATTTGGTCTAGAACTTCTAAGATTTTCTATAACTTTATCTCTCCATTTATTTCAGTTTTTTTACTGTATTTCGTTTCATTTAATACTTAAATATATGGGCATAAACTTCATTTAATATTTAAATAAATAGGTGTAAACTTACTCAGTATTTTCTTAGTACCCTTTTAATTTGTTTTTTTTAGAACTCTTCCACTGACAAAGCCCAGACCTGCTGAGTGAGTGAGACCTTCCTCTGAGCTCTCGGGACCCATCCACATCTGCGCAAACCCAGGCCCTGCCAATGTGTGCGAGTGTTCCCCTGATAGTCCTCTCTGGACCAAAGCCAGGCCTACTGCATGAGTGAGACCTTCTTCGGAGCTCTTGGGATCCCTCCAGCCCTCTAGAACCAGCCCAAACCCCCGCTGTGTGAGAACTTCCACCCGGCTCTTGGGACCCCTCCAGACTTGCCAAGCCCAGGCCCTGTGAGTGTGTGGGAGGGCTTCTGTGCTCTCCTGTTCCCCCTGGACCGCTCTAGACAGAGCTCAGGCCTGCCATACAGGCCTGGGATGAAACTCTGCAGCTGAATTTCCTGCAGAGAAGTGCCGAGGAGATGGCTCAGTGGAATAAGTGCTTCTTTGGCAAGTACAAGGGCCTGAGTTCAATCCCCGGTTCCGCAAAAAGTGAATTTCATGCAGAGAGACTAGGGGCCAAAACCACCCAGCTAATCCAGGAGCAGAACATCTTTCCAGAGGGACACAAAGGGTTCAGCTCCAAGGGCTGCAGCAGGAAGGAGCTGAACATAGTAGCCAGACCCAAGCCAGGCACAATTGGATGAACTCAAACTTAGTAGATCTAAATCTGAATTTTAGTAGGTGCTAAGGTTATACATATACGAAAGCTCTACACCAAAGGTCAGAGTACAGTGCTTTACAAAATGACGAAGAAAAGGAGAAAAATCCGATCTCAGGTCCTGAGCCCACCCAAAACAAGTGCAGAGGACACTAGATCAGCTGAAAAGTCTGAATTAATAGCGTCTGAAGTAAAGAAACAACAGCAGAAAGGTATAGAGGAATTCTGATCAGAGTTAATCTCTAAAATAAAATAAGAAACCTCAGAATTAACAGCTTCTGAAGTAAAGAATCAAAAGCAGAAAACATATGGAGGAAATCAGATCAGAAATTACCTCTGAAGCCAAAAATTAATAACTACTTCTCAAGAAGACACAGATTTAAAAAATAGAAGAGTTTAGAAAATAGATTCCTTGAATGAGCAATACAGGAAAGAAATATATTGCATGAAGCAGAGTCAAAGAAATACAGAGGAATTTAAAATTTCAATCACAAGCTTGCAAAACCATTTGAGTGTAAGTGAAGATACAGTTTCAGATCTTGAAGACACTGTGGAAGCTACTGAGAAAGTAAGAAAAGATCTCTCCTTTTTTGTTTAATAGCAAAACTTTTTATTATTGTTGTTGCTTTAGTGTGCGTTTCTTAAAATTACTTTTCACTTAGATTTTTTCTTTTGAAATAGGGTCATGCTATGCAGTTAAGACTGTTTTGGAGCTTATTTTGCAGCCCAGGCTGTCCTCGAATTTACAGTGATATTTCTGCCTCAGCCTCCCAAGTGCTGGGTTTACAGGAGTGCACCACATGCCTGGCTACTCGAACTTTTTAAAGACTAATCATTCACTGGTGATTCTTTTCTGATGAGTTATCTGATTATATGTCTTATCTACTTTTATGTTTCCTACTCCATTGGGATATTCTTGTTTTCCATTTCATTTGTGGAAATATTTTTAAATTTTTATTTCATGCATA
Source organism: Ctenomys sociabilis (assembly GCA_004027165.1). Classification (NCBI taxonomy): domain Eukaryota; kingdom Metazoa; phylum Chordata; class Mammalia; order Rodentia; family Ctenomyidae; genus Ctenomys; species Ctenomys sociabilis. The sequence continues at coordinate 42,610 of PVKA01017871.1, read as the reverse complement.
TACCAAGAATGATTGTTATGTTTCAGGCTATAAACTCACTATCTTTCATATATGAAAAATATTTTATCCAGATTATCATTTTTCATTTTGTTTCCACTTCCCTGTTTCTTTTCTTTTTTGTACTAGAATTAGTTTATTTCATTTTTTAAATTTTAATTAATACATTGTACATTGTTATCTTCCTAGTGGTTATCCATAATACAAGAAGCAGACAGGATATCCTGTCTAAACATGATTAGTGAAATCTCATTGTTAAAGTAGCTGTATAGCTATCCAAACTATTCTGTATATACAAATACAAAATGGTCCTTCCTTTGTAGCCTCTTTTTTTGTTTAGTCCTGTCACAGATGGGTATTCTATTGGCATATTAATACTATAGGTGTATGAATTCAGCAAAACAATCCAATACAGTCCAGCAGTCCATGATAGTAGTGGGTTATCCACAGAAGTTCTTGACTTGGGCCATTCAAAGCTCAGTATACTAATATGGCTTTACTTTTTATACCTCCTTTTTATACTTTTCTAATGGATGGTTAAGACCAAGATAAAGCAAGACCTATATACCAAGAAATGTAGCTTGTGTCAGATAAAGTCAGTCAGGTACCCGCAGTGTTTATCCTGTGGCCTTGTACCACACTTTGTAGATCTGTTGTCAGTGTCAGCCATGTGTATGAGCCATGGCTATTGTTTGACTAATTTGCTCCCTATGAAAGCCTGAGAGAATATTTTCTCTTCATTTGACTCTCCTTAGGCACACTATACATCATGGATTGCATTCCTCTGTTGCTCCATAATCTCCTTGATCAGAAAATTTGGGACACAATTGAGTGCTATGATGTTACAGTACAAGTCCTGAGTCTTCACTGACCTTGAAAGGCTAGGGCCACAATGTTGCATGACTGTGCAGACTTTCCTTATCTACAATTTTTGATCTGCAGGCTTAGGTTGTTAACTCTCCAGAAGAGAAGCTCATTATTACCCTGCAACCTACACAGTTCAGTTTACCCACACTATTTGTCTAAATATCAGACATCGTAGGCATAACATGGAAAAGGTATTTTCCATCAAGTATTGAGCTACTAAACTATGAGTCCTTACAGAATTTGAAGAAAAATTAAAAAATTGGAATGAACACTTACATATATCTACATAGAATTTAGAAATCTATCCATATACAACATTGCAGCAGGATTGTTCTGTGACTTTTTTGGTGTGTCTCATTTTTCATTTATTTCCCTTAAAAATTTATTGGAAAAATAGTATAGTTAGACTTGGTATGTGATGAGAAGAAGTATGCACTTAGAAGACCACAATGACAGGCATTCCAAGAGTGACCCTACTATTTCACATTGCTAAGTTCAGTGTAGTTGCTTGGTTCACAGGTATCAGAATATATAGTTAGTAAGGGTGAGAGTCCTACGTATTAACTGCTAGTTTTAAAAATCGCTAATGTGTCTCAGGATCATTGCCTTACCCATCTAGTGCATATAAATGAATGGTTTTGCCTCTGAAGAAAAGATCTCTTAAAAACAACTAGGATGCAGGAAAAGTAATTCATCATGCAAGACAATGCAAAGATGAAGAATGTGAGACTAACAGGCATCAATGAGAAAGGAGACAATACAAATGATATAAAAAGAATATGGGCAGAAGTAAAAGTAGAAAACTTCACAAATACAAGGAAACACTATGACATTAAGGTAACCAAAGCATACAGAACACCAAATAACTTCAACCAAATTAAAACTACACTGAAACATACAATAGTCAAGATCTCAGAAATGCAGCACAAGAACAATATACTGAAATCTACTAGAGAAATGAAACAGATCACATTTAAAGGAAAACTCATCAGAATAACAGCCGACTTCTCTTCACAAGCCATGAAGGCAAGAAGAGCATTGAGCAGAATAATTCAAGTCCTCCATGAAAACAAATTCCAGCCCAGACTACTATACCTTGCAAAACTCTCTTTCAAGTATGATGAAGAAGTGAAGTACTTCCATGACAAAGAACAATAAAGAATTGCATGATGACAAAGCCAACTCTACAAAGACTACTGAAAGATGATCTGGAGAGGGACCACAGTGACCAGAACTCCATGAATGAGAACAGAAGGAACTCACAAGATAGGGTAAGCAATTAAATACAGTACAAAAAGGAGTAAAGAACAGCAGGTTAATAATACGTCAATCATAAGCCAACACATCTCAATTATAACCATCAATGTAAATGGACTCAATTCATAAGAGAAATAGACTGGCAGAGTGGATTAGAAAATAAAACCCAACAATATGCTGTATATAAAAAACACACTTAACTCAAAATGACATTCATAGGATTAAAGTCAGAGGATGAAAAACAAAACACTACTTGCCAGAGGACCTCAGAAAAAAGCAGTTGTAGCAATTCTGTTCTCAGTCTCAATTTCAAACCAAGAACAATCAAATGAAATAAAGAAGACCACTATATATTGGTTAGGGGAAAAAATTGAAGAGAAAGAGGTAACATTCATAAATATCTATGCACCATACACAGGAGCATCCAACTATATAAGACAAATCTTAATGGACATGAAAAAATCTAATATCCAATACCATAATCTTAACATGAGACCTTGACACTACCTTATCCCAGAAAGATAGATCTACCAGACTAAAAATTAGCAATGAAGTAGCAGAACTGAACCAGAACTTGAAACAAATGGATTTAGTGGACATATACAGAGTGTTCCACCCAAAGATAGATGAATATACATGTCTTTCAGCTGCACATGGGTCATTTTGTAAAAGAGACCACATACTGGTCCTTAGGTCATGCTTAAGTATATGCAAGAAAACAGCAACTATCCCAAGCATATTATCTGAGCACAATGCAATGAAACTAGAGATAAATGAGCAAGAAAAACAGATAAAGCCCATAAATACATGGAAATTAAACAATACCCTACTCAGCAACAAATGGGTCACAGATGAAATTAAAGAAGAAATTCAACAACATTTACAATTCAATGAAAGCTCAGGCACAACTTATCAGAATTTATGGGATGCAATGAAAACAGTTCTCAGAGAGAAATTTATATCCCTGAACTCACACAATAGGAAAGCAGAATGGGAAGAAATAAACACCCTAATGTTGCACCTCCAACATCTAGAACAGGAAGAGCAAACCAAAGACGGGAAGAAATCATAAAGATTAGAGCAAAAATTAGTTCAATTGAGATGAAGAAAACAGTTCAAAGAATTAATGAATCAAAGAGCTGGTTCTTTGAAAGATTAAATAAAATTGACAAGCTCCTGGATAACCTCATTAAAAAGAGGAATGAAAAAGTTCAAATACAAGCAATAAGGAATGAAAACAGAATAATGACCACAGACCAGTGGAAATTCAGGAGATTGTCAATAGCTACTTTGAGAACCTCTACTCAAACAATAGAAGACACAGGGTAAATAGACAGATTTCTAGAAAGGCACAAATTACCAAAAGTGAATCAAGAAGTTGTACCAGCTCTCAATAACCCAATAACAGCCAATGAAATACAAAATATAATAGAAAACCTGCTGACAAAGAAAAGTACAGGAACTGATAGATTCACAGCTAATTTCTACAAGAAATTTATAGAAGATATGATCCCTACACTCCTCAAACTCTTCAATGAAATTGAAAAGGAAGTAGTCAAGGATTATACTGATTCAAAAACCTGGGAAAGATACAACCAAAAAACAGAACTACAGGCCAGTCTCCCTCATGAACATAGATGCAAAAATCTTCAAAAAAATTCTGGCAAACACAATACAGCAAATCATGAAGGAGATCATACACCATGACCAGGTAGGATTCATCCCAGGGATGCAGAGATGGTTCAATATTTGAAAATGTATAAATGTAATACACCATACCAATAGATCCAAATCTAAAAAACACATGATCATATCAACCTATGCAGAAAAGGTCTTTGACAATGTCCAATACTCATTCTTGTTCAAGGTCCTACAAAAAATTGGAATAGATGGCCTCCACTTAAATCTGATAAAAGCCATCTATGACAACGCAACAGCTAATATAATTCTAAATCAGGAAAAACTTAAAACTTTTATTTTGAGATCTGGTACAAGACAAGGATGTTCTCTATCACCCCTCCTATTCAATATAGTTCTGGAATCATTAGCTAGAGTGATTAGACAAGAGGGAGAAATAAAAGGAATAAAAATCGGTAAAAAAGAAGTTAAATTATTATTATTTGAAGATGATATGACACTTTACTTGGAAGATCCAAAATACTCCACCAAGAATCTATTAGAATTGATACACAAATTCAGTAGAATTGCAGGATAGAAATTCAATACCCAAAATCAATAGCATTCCTCTACACAGATAACAAACACACTGGGATGGAAATTAGAGAAATAATACCTTTTACAATAACACCGTGGAAAATGAAATACCTTGGAATTAATCTACCTAAAGGAGTCAAAGTTCTTTTCAAGGAAAATTACAGGACTCTGAAAATAGAGATTGTAGAGGATTTCAGAAAATAGAAAGATATTCCCTGCTCCTTGATAGGAAGAACCTACATTGTGAAGATGGCCATACTCTAAAAATTGCTGTACAGATTTAATGCAATCCCTGTCAAACTATCACCAACATACTTCCCAGACCTAGAGAAATTGTTGCTCAAATTTATTTGGAAGAAAAAAAGATCTCAAATACCAAAGGCAATCCTAGCTAACAAAGACAATTCAGGAGGAATTACAATTCCTGACTTGAAATTATTCTACAAAGCTACTGTGTCAGCATGGTACTGGCAATGAAATAGACCTGAGGATCAATGGAATAGATTAGAAAATGCAGAAGCCTCTATGAACACACTCAGCCACCTTATCTTTGACCAAGGGGCCAAACATGCTCAATGCAAGAAAGACAGCTTCTTTATCAAATGGTGCTGGAAAAACTGGCTCTCTACATGCCAAAAGCTAAAATTTGACCCATATCTATCACCTTGTATTATGCTGAAGTCAAAATGGATAGATATAAACATTAAAACAGAAACACTAAATCTCCAGGAAGTGAAAGTAGGAGGAACTTTTAATGACAGGGTTAGGGAAAGAGTTCATGAACAAAATTCAAATCAAATACTTGAAAGAATTTTTTTTTTTTTTGGAACCAGGAATTGAACTCAGGCCCTTGCGCCTGCCAGGGAAGCACTTATTCCACTGAGCCATCTCCCCGGCCCCCTACTTGAAAGAATTAACAACTGGGTCTTCCTCTTATTGAGAAGTTTTTGCAAGTCAAAAGAAATTCCCAACGAAGTGAAAAGATAATCCACAAATTTGGAAAATAACTAATAAGCACTCAGACAAAGGTCTGCTCTCTAGAATTTATAAAGAACTAATAAATATTAGGGCCCCCAAATTTAAAGGTCAAATCCACAAATGGGCATCTGAGATGAACACACATTTCTCAGAGGACAAAATTAGAGAAGTAAATAAATACATGAAAGGATGTTCTGCATGACTAGCCATCTGTGAAATGCAAATTAAAACAACCCTGAGATACCATGTCACTCCAGAAAGAATGGCTATCATAAAGAAATTAACCAACAACAAATGTTGGAGAGGCTGTGTTGAAGGATCTTTGACTTCCCTACTGCTGGTAGGAAGTAGACTGGTGCAACAATTATGGAAATCAATATGGAGACTCCTTAAAAAACTAGGTCTGAAAATCCCATTCAAGCTAGCTATCCTCCCAGTGGGAATTTTCCCAGAGGGCCAAAAAGTATCATATCATAGTGATATATGTGTGTGTTTATAGCAGCACAATTTGTGTTAGCAAAATCTTGGAAATAACTAAGATGCCCTTTACATGAGGAATGGATGAAAAAGACATAGTATTTTTATACAATGGAATATTTCCCAGCTATAACGAATGATAAACTCAAGAGCCAGGGAGATGGCTCAGTGGAATAAGTGCTTCCTTGGGAAGCGCAAGGGCCTGAGTTCAATCCCTGGTTCCACCAAAGAAAAAAAAGAATGATAAACTCAAAATGTTCATATTTAAGTGGATGCCACTTGAAGACATAGTCAGAAATGAAATAAACCAGACCCACATGTATAAATATTGTATAATCTCCCTAGTGTAAGGACTCAAAAGAAGAACTACAAATGGGAACTTATAACACAATTAAAAGGAAAGTGAGGACTTGAGGATTAGACAATGAAGAGAAGGCAGGGAGAAATGCTAGGCAACATGACAGGGGCAAAGCCATGCATTTATATGCACAAGATGGCTAAGGCCATATTTCTGAGAAACATAAACAGGTTTTTTAAACTACCAGTTAATTGGTAGGATTCTCACTCTGACTATATATGCTGTTACATGTGAACTAAGCTACTGCACTGAAAATAGCATGTGTAATAGTAGGGTCGTGCTTGAATGCCTGTCATTCTGGTCTTCTAAGTTAGTACTGCGTATCATGACATACTAATTATTGCCATATTGTCTCTCAAGTAAATGTTTGTTTAATAGAAAGGTAATAAATGAAAAAGAGAAGAAAAAAACGTCACAGCACTGTCTTACTATAATGTTGTATACGGTTAGATTTTTAAATTTATGTGTAAAAATGTGCAATTGTTTATTCATGTTTTAAAAAATTAATTTTTCCTCCATATACTCTCAGGACTTAAAGTTCAATATACAATACTTGATTGAAGATATCTGTTCTGTGTTATGCCATAGATGTTTTATATTCAGACAAATAGTGAGCTTAAACCCAACTGCATATGTTGTAGGGTAATAATAAGCTTCTCTTCTGGATGATTAACAATGTAACTTCACCCAATATTTTGGCCGTAGCCTTTCAAAGTCAATGAGGACTCAGTACATAGGAGAACCCATAGGTTAACATTATGTAACCCAGTTGTATCCCAAATTTTCTGATCATGGAGATTATGGGGCCACAGAGGAAAGTGATCGATGATGTAGAGTGTGCCTAAGGAGAGTCACATGGAGAGAAAATGTTCTTTCAGGCTTTCACAGAGAGCAAATTGGTCAAGGAATGGCTGTGACTCATCCACATGGCTGACAGTGACAAAGGGTAGGATTTCAGGATAAATCCTTAGCAACTTGACTGAGCTTATGAGATAAAAAAGTTACATTTCTTTTTATATATGACTTGTTTTATCTTGGTCTTAACCATCCAGCAGAAAAGTATAAAATCGAGGTGTAAAAAGTAAAGCCAAATTAATAGGTTGAGCTGTAAAGGGTTCAAGTGAACAACTTCTGACATTTCCAGTCCTACAGATGACCCACTATTATGGACTATCAGTTTGTCTCAGAATATTTTGCTGAATTCATGCCCTTACAATATTTAAATGGCAGTGGAATACTCTTCTCTGACTAAATTAAACAAAAAAAGGGGATAGAAATGAATGACCATTTTGTATCAAAATAGTTAGGATAGATATACAGCTAAATTCTCTTAATTCAATGAAGAAAAAGACTTGTTCTAATAGTGAAAAAAAAAAAAAACCCAAAAAACTCTTCCAGTGGATATTTGTGTCTTCTTCATTGTCTTTTTTTTTCTTTCTTTTTCTTTTTTGTGGAACCGGGGATTGAACTCAGGCCCTTGCACTTGGCAAAGAAGTGCTTGTTCCACTGAGCCATCTCCCCAGCCCCTGTTATTCATTGTCTTGAGTAAGTTTTATAAAGGCTTGTGGTTGTGCATAGTCTTTCAAGAATTAGATCTATTGTTTTCCCAGTCTATGCTTGTTTATAGTTTGTTGAAGTTTATTTTATATTTATTCTACTTTATGGATTTTGATGCTAGTAAATTCAATTTCATCTTTTTTACTATAGAGTTTGATGATACAAAATCATGAAATGATGATTTAGTTACTTTGTGCAAAGGCTTAGTATAAGTAATTTTTACTGTCATTTTTTATTTCTATTTTTTTATTCATTAGATATTAGGTCTTGCTGCACAATTCCAGACTTATGGTGATCCTCCTGTCTCAGTGTCCCCAGCTCTGGGATTACAGGTATGCGCCACCATGCCTGGTTTTGCTGGCTGCTTTGGCATACCAGGAATAGGGCTAGCACGACATGTGGTATGGAGGATCAAGCTCAGGTCCTTGTGTTTGCCAGGCAGGTGGTTAGACTGCCCAGTTATCTCCCACCCCCATCACTTACTTTTTTGTTTATTTATTTGTCTTTTTTATCCATTTAATACCGAAGATACAGGGTCTCACTATGTAGATTTTACTCATAGAGATTCTCTTGTTTTTCAGCTTCACAAGTGCTGGGATTATAGGCATGCACCACCACGCACAGTCTCAATAGGGCCTGCACAGTACTGGGGGTTGAACCCTGGTCGCTGCACTCTGCCAAAGCAGGAGCTTTAGAGCTCTGAGCTATCAGGCAAGCCCACCCCTCATTTACTTTAAAATGTTTTCCAATTTTCACTGCACTTACTTCTAACCTCTGTGGACTTATGGGTTATTTTGAAGTATATTTAGTAACTTGTGATTGGTTGTTTCTACATTTATTTTTATTTTGTTAGGATTTCAGGCTCAATTCCATTGTACTTGGAGTACATTGTCTGACAAATTTAATTCTATTGAAATTTGATGACAATTTCTATATGACTCAAAATCTAATTAATACTTATGAATATCTCAGAACCTACTGAAAATTATATATTTACAATTGCATTATATATGTCAAGTAAAATTTTTAAGGTGTTATTCAAATTTTTCTACATTTTTATTGCTTATTTAAAATATCTATATTATTGTGTTTACTGAGCACATTAATGTCTTCCTCAGTTATTGTGCATTATATTTTTTCCTTGTAGATTTATATATTTTTGTTGTATAGAAATTGAGGGTTTATATCTATAACTATGAACTTGCAAAACTATTTCCTCTTCCTTGTAGTTTAATTCCTTTATCTTTATAGAATATTACCTTTATTTCACAAATATTTCTTGGATTTCTGTTTAGTTTGTTTGACATTATTATATTCATTTTTTATTAGTACATGTTTGTAGTATATAAGAATTACAATTATTGTGGGGAGTTATTACATGAACATAGCTTATCTCAATTTCTTTTTGTCTCCTACACTTCCTTTCCCTTCCTGCTTCTTTCAACTCTTAGTTTCCTTTAGATGTTTTTAGAGCACATTATGTATAATGATTGACATTTAATTTTCACATTCCATCAATCTTTGGTTTTATCAATAGACTACACAGTTCACTTATATTAAATACAACTAATATATTTTGTGTCAAATCCATCTTAGATAATTGTTTTCTGTTTTTTTTTAACCTATTTTCTGCTTTTACTATCTTTCCATGTGAACTTTTTATTTTTATATTTATTTATTTATTAAATATATATTTGGCACAGGGTCTCACTGTGCATCTCAGACTTGTATTGATCCTCCAGTATTGAACCTTCCCAGCACTGGAATTACAGGCATGCACCACCACTCCCAGTCTTGGTGGCCAGCTCAGTGAACCTGAGGTATGGGGCTGGCATAGCATATGTTGTCAGGGATCCAACCCAAGTCTCTGTGCTTGCCTAAATAGGTGCTTAGTCCACTGAGTTATGTCTCTGGCCTCTTTCTGATTTTAGAAAATGTTTCCATTTCCACGTCCAATTAACTAATAGCTTATTATATATATATATATATATATATATATATATATAATCTATTCTGTCTAAGATGACTGTGAGCCCTGTAATATTCATACTTGACTTATTAGTGCCTAATATCCTAACTTCTGTTGGCTTGCTCAGGGAGCCCAAGGGAGAATTTTGTATGTGCAGTCTCAAGGTTAAAGAACATGTGTGCAAGACGTCCGCAACAAGGGCAGGCAGCATGGAGCAGAGAGGCACATAAGAGTGAGAGCAGAAGAGCCCTTGTGTCTTTATTGTACATAGTTCCTACACAGGTTGGTACCTCATATTTGCATTCCTACAGAGCATTGTAACTAACACATGAGTGTTGACACATGTTAAGTCATGGTTACACAACTGTATCCCACTGCACACCTGCACCGGGCAAGCAAAATCATGTCCCCAGGTGTCTCATGTCCCTGAGCTTTGAAGCAGTCTGAATGGTTCCCCATAACCTCTTACTACGTAATGCAAGGCATTTGTCATCATGCACTTAATTTAATCCTCCCATCTTTATAAGCCATTTGTCTTTCAGCATTTAAGTTTGTGTATATTTTAGACTTTACCTAATTAATAATATTTTAAAAATTAACTGAAATTTGTAATTATGGAATAATATTTTATATAGTTTTTCCTTACTACCATACATGTGAGTTAATTTTCTTTCTGCTTAAAAATACTCTTCAATATTTCTTTGGCTTAGACTATATCTGAGAAATTAATTTTACTTTAGTTAAAGATATTGGTATTTACTATTATTTTTTCCTCTCTATGTCTCTCTCTCTGTCTCCATCTCTGTCTCTTTCTCTGTCTCTCTCCCTCTCTCCCTCCCTCTTTTTCTCTCCACCCCTTTCTCACTTTTGGTGATGTTGGATATGACACATGCTGGGTAAGTGCTGTTCCACTGAGGTACACCCAAGCTGCATCATCATTTTTGAATGTATTTTCCTTGAGTTTTTTTTTTTTTTTTTAGAATAATAAACACTTGTATTACGTGAGTTAAACCAGGAGGGAAGGTCTATTTGCCTTTCCGGGCCTTGATTTTCCTCAGATAGAATTCCAGTTCTTTGCCCATCTGCTCAGCCATGTTGGCCTGGTCTTGATGCAATGCAGGTAAGAAGCTTGCCCTGCTGGAACTGCTCTTCCAGAAGTCTACTGATTTTGGCATTCTTTTTCCTTTCATCATACTTCTTTTGAATTTTCTTTGATCATTTTTTGTTTAAAATCTCCTCCTCCTCAGGAGTCAGCTTGGCCCCCTTTTTTCAGCCCAGGGGCAGTGCATAGTGAGATTCGTACCACTGTCAGTACGGCATGCTGTCGATGAGCACAATGCAGTTCTTCACCGAGGTCTTGGTGCGGACCAGCTCGTTATTGGATGCATTGTAAACAACATCAATGATCCTTGTTTTTGGAGGCCCAGAAACAAGAGCCCCAGAAGTTTCCCAGATCTAGGCACAAGGCTCAGTACTTCTTGTTGCCTCCTCGAACTCAGACTGTGTGTAGGCAGTGGGCTCCAATCTTAGTATTGGCAGCAGGGCACCCGAACTCATACTTCCGCTTCTTGTGATAGGGCTTTCTTTTGCCCCAGGTCTTGCAGCGCTTGCGCCAGTTGTCCAGAGAGATGCCCATAGCTCGGCGTCAGCTGGAAAAAGTTTTCCTTGAGTTTTGTACTTTGAATTCACAATTATATTTTCAAGCACTTTGAAATAAGTTTGCAATGTATCCTGATTTAATTATTTTTGTTGAGAAACTAGCCATCAGTCTAATTATTGTTCTTTTGAAGTTGATTTGCTCTTTCGCTCTTTTTTTTCAAAATTTTAGAAATTTTGCCTTAATTTAGGCTAATGAATATTTCAAAAATGCTGATGCTTTTTAGTGACTCTGTCACCTTTTCTGGAACTAGTAGGCACCTAGAGAATAAAATCCCTAAATGTGAGACCACAATGATGGATTATATAATGGTCAACTTATAACACCCAGCTGAACTGAATGACCATGATTCTGGATATAGAAGGTCCACCTGAGGACTGTTGCCAACAGCATGAAAGGAAAACTGGAGCGGAAGATGGTTCTGTCAATTCTGCTAGGGAATTGTGTCACACTGACTTTCCTTATACCAGCTTAGCTGTTTTCATCATCAGAGAAACGCAGGTCTTTACTGTCACTCTGGTCTTCATTTTGAGTTTCTGGCTCCAAGCAGGTCTCTTCAGCCTGCTGACACAGATCCTTCATCCTGCTGGTGCAGACTTTCTAGCTCCCACCACTGACCTCTGGACCTTCCAAGTGCAGATCCTTGGCACAGACTTGTATGAGACAGTCAGGAGCTCTAGGCCTGCAGCTGGATTCATGGAGATCATTGTCATGGGCTCTAGGTCTTTAGCTGGAGTCACCCAGGATGTTGCTGTGGGATCCAGGTCCTAGGCTGCGTTATTTTGGTCTCCAGAGTATGGACAGATCCCTTGCACTTTTCTGCATTTTACTCTTTAAATTACTATTACAAAATAATTCTGTAATATGTGTCCTGTATTCAATCTTTCCCCTTACAAATGTTGACCACAACAACTGCTTTCCATACATTTGTTTCTCTGAGATTTAGGATTTTAATGATTCTTTGTACTCTTTATTATGCTTTCAGATAATGGTTTTATGTTATTTACATATACTTTTAAAAGATTTTATTTTTGTTTATTAGGGAAAGGGCTACAGGATGTTCAGGGTCTCACTACTCGAATAGACTCTTAGTGATCTGCCTGCTTACACTCTCCCAAGAGCTGGGATTGCAGGCACATGCCATCATGCCCAGTCTCAAAAGGGGTTTTAAGTGGGAAAGTCATTTAAAATTTTTATCTGTCAACATGTAGGAAGTATGTGGGTGAATCTTGAGGTATGTCAAACTACAGCACTGAAATATGTACCAGTTATCTCAAAAACCAGTAATTATTTATTGTGAAATATTATAAAGAAAATAAAATAGACTAATATCATTAATATTAAAACAATAACTAGCAGAACACAAGAAAAGTTGAGAGAATTACAATGCACCTAAGATTGCATATAGAAACTTAAGTGAGATAAATCTGTATTTCTTTTTAAAAATTAGATGTGACTCATAGTTAATGAGCTATTTTGTATGCATGTTACAGTTGGCAATGAAACAGTATAAAAAGATAATGATAGATATTTATAGAGCATGATTATGTATTTTAATTATGTAAATAATGCATAATTTTATGTAGCTATAATTCAAAGGATGACTTTTAAAAAATATATGATCTTTTTAATTATTTCAGATTTGATTCTTTAAAATATTCAACATTTGCAGTTACCTTGGCTTATCCATCTCTTTCACATAGTTATATTTTGAATGCATTTACATATTGAATCACTTTGTTAACTTTTTGATCTTCCTAACTGTACATGTATATGTTCATGTATAAAATGGAATAGTAAACAATGCAACATTATGGAAATGTATTGATATTTTTAAATTTAAAATAAATGCCTAATCTTTTGTGTTCTACTCAGAGAATGTGTACTCACATATGCATATAAATTTTAATTATTATTTTGTGAAATGTGTGCATAGTGAATAATTACTTATAATATATAAACTTCAGACATTAAAAGACATAATCCATAATAACAGTTTATCATCTTAGTATTAAAATTTTATCATTTACTTGTCTTTATTTCATCTTGTTATTTTGGCTATAAAAAAGTAAAAAAAAAAAAACCAATAAATCAAAGTACATTTTTACCCCAAGAAAAATCTAGCTACAATTTCTATTAGGGATTGGGCCCTAAACTAGAACAAGCTATTGACACATGAGCATTGCTAATTATAATTGCAGATAAATTTATTAATCTAGGTAGCTTATCAAAACATGACCTTAATATATTTATGTAACAAATTGATTTTCATTTGAAACACAATATAATTGTAAGGTTCTGTTTGAATTTTAGAGAAATACTTGTGTCTCTTTTTCTACAACTACACCAAAGACTAAGATTTCAAGCCTATTACATAACTGCAAATGCAAAGTAAGTTTACACATTTTATATTACCATAAAAATATAATTATATTGTATAGTTATATAATATATACTATATTGTGTATAGTAAAAGATTTGATCTCTTAAGATATTTGAGTCACGTGAAATACATAGGGCACTATTATCAAACAATTGCATAGAAAATCTATTTTGAACAAAACTTACTGCACATTTAAAAATTAAACTGACATCTACTAAAAAGAATTTTAATATAGGCTTTGAAATCTTGGTGTTAAAGGGTTGGTTGCAAAATATTATTTGGGAAGGGGCATCAATTTTTCTTTAGAGTATAAGTAAGAACATATATTCTTAATCCTACAATGATCCTGGCTGGACCTGTACCTGGGGAAAACCAGTTTGGGAAGTGGTTCAACTGAGGCATTGAATAAAAATTCTTCACCTAGAGCTAGAAGTACTTTGGACATTGTGTAAGGATGGTAGATAACACAACTACAGGCATAGATGACCCGAAAATGCAGCAATCAATCAATCAATCATAGGCTGACAGAATAAATTGAGCAAAAATAAAGGTGGTTTCACAAAATAGTCTGATATTTTTGTTTGCATTTATAAATAATAGTAGCATCTGTGGTAGATTTCTTTAAGATGACACAAAAACTTAAGACTCAACTTGTACTGAGTAATCCCTCTTCTATAAAAATTTGATAAAATTGTAAGAAATTTAAATTAAAGCTCTTTGTAGTCCACTGGTGTATAATGAACTAAAGACTAAAACTATTATAAGACACTTGTATTTAAAAGCGAGTTTGAACATAGGGACTTTGATGCATGATTGTGTAACAGCTGTTCTGAATATTAATAATGCTGGATAACGATTTTTGTTTTCCCTTGGTATGTTTGGAAATTGTTTTAAATTAATTTTTAAAATGACTATTCCTCATTGCCTTTTAGCAGTTTTTGCACAGCATTATGTCAACTTACCCTAATGGACTAATGCTTTTATGAATGCAAATATATAGTGATTCACTGATGATCCAATTAAAGAGTGTCACCTTTGGGCTTATGTGTTAACAAGTAAAGGTGTATTGCAACGTGTATAATAGGAGAGTTTGTTTACATTTAAAATTGCAAGGAATATTAGAAGATTTTGGCTTTACATATTACACTATATACTTTTCAAATAATTTTTTAAAATGTGCTTTTGTATTTAGTCTTGATTACTTTGAAGATAAATTGAGCACTGATGTTTTTAGCATTGTATGATCCTAGTTCATCCCAGACTAAAAGTAGAAAAGTTTCCAAGGAAAATCATTTCTTTTCTGAACCAGTAATTATTTTTTCCATGATTCTTTCAGATTTGATAGGTCTAATTTTCCATATGTAGCATTTATTTTCAATGTGTACTTAGAATTTTGTCAGCTACACAGAATTTACAACATAATTTAGTTGAATTTTTCTGCTTGTTTGCTGTGTACATAATAAAAAAGTTCCTTCATGATGTGACTATCTACCTTAAAAAGACAGTATTTCTTTTAATTGTGTATTACAGTATAAATAATTTTATTGATTATTTCTAAATTAATGATATTATGGAAAATGTTCTTTTCCACAGAAGATACAAAAATTATGAGTTGAAGTCTCTTATTAATGACCCAGATACAAATGTACAGAAACTAAAGAGTGGTCAATGTATTTAATTTTAAAAAATAAAATTGTCACCTCCTTCTCCACTGTCAGTGGGAATGTAGACTGATGCAATTGTGGTGGAAATCAGTATGGCGATTCCTCAAGAAGCTACGATTAGAGGTCCTATTCAACCTAGCTAGCTACCTCCTGAGTATCTCCCTAGAAGAACTAAAAACATCATAGCACATGTGCACCCATGCTTAAAATAGCACAATCTGTCATAGCTGTATCTTGGAAACAATCCAAATGCCCACCAGCTGATAATTTTTTTTTTAATACAAAGAGTATTACTTAGCCATAAAGAAGGGTAAACTTGAGGCACTTATAGCTAGATGGATGCACACTGAGACCACACTCAAGTGAAATATATCAGAGACACATGTGTAAATATCGCATTATCTCTCTGAGGTGAGAACCTGAAATAATAGAGATCAAATAGTACAATAGTCACTGAGAAATGGGAAGAAATTGTTCAAAAGGAAAGAGGATCTTGGGTGAGAGAGGGAGGAAAAGAAAGAAGGGAAGGCAAAAAAAGCAATACATTAGTCACACTGCTAGTCTCTCCCACTTCTTTGAGAATAAATCTTTGTGACAATATCGTCTGGAGAAGTTTTATATCTGTTTCTTTTATTTTGAGTAACTACTTTGAACATAGTAATATACAATGTATTAACAATTATTAGTCTCATAAAATTTTGTTATGAAGCTTACTCTTTTTTGCATGATATAAAAGAATGTCTTCAGTTTTGGGAATTAAAATAATTTTTCAAATAAGTTTAACATGTGTATTTTGACATGTAGATTTTGTTTTTAAACATATTTTATTTAAATATAACAAAATGTAATAATACCAGTTTTGAGAACTCACTCGATGCTGTCATTCTTGATATCCCCCTTTTCTCCCTTCTTCCTCTCTCCCTCTGTCTCTGTCTGTCTGTCTGTCTCTCTAATTATTGTGCAGTACTAGTAAGTAAACTTAGTCCTTCATACTGAACTAAATATCCAACCATTTTTATTTACTTTTTATTTTGATACAGGGTCTTGCTAAACTACTAAGTTGGCTAGGCTGGGTTTGAACTTGGCATGCTCTTATTTCAACTTCTTAAGTGCTATCATTACAAATGTGCACCACCATATCAGGCGACCTTTTTTATTGATACATAAAAACTGTAAATATTTACCAAGTCTAATGTGATATTTAGACATGTGCATAAACTGTGTCATGCTCAAACCAGGGTGATTATCCCGCATATGACCATGGACATTTATCTTATCTCTGTGGTGATAATATTGAAATCCATTCTTGTAGTTATTTTATTTACTCATTTTATATATTTGTTACAGGGTCTCACTACTCAGCTTAGACTGGTACTGGTCCTTGTGTATTCAACCTTCCCAGGGGTGGGATTACAGGTGTGTGCCACCATGTCCAGTCTTGGTGGCCGGCTCAGGGGTGGGACCAGTATGGCATGTGGGACTGGAATTGAACCCTGTACCTGTGGTTGCCAGGAAGGTGCTTAGTCTGCTGAGCTATCTTTTCAGCCCTTCTTGTAGTTATTTTTGAAATGTGTTATGCATTCTTGTTAATTTTAGTCTCCTTTCTGTGAAATAAAACAGTAGATCTCATTTCTCCTAACATTATATACACACCCTTGCCTTCTATCTTACATCTGCTTTCTCCCCTATTGCATTCTCAACTTTCATGAAATAAATCTCTTAGAGTTCTTCATATAATTGAGATCTTGCAGCATTTGTCTTTTGTGGTTTGCTTAACATTATGAGCTCCATATTATCTTTTCTAAGACTGAGTCATATTTCAATTATATTTGTTCCATATTTACTTTATCTATTTATCCATTGGGGAGCTTAATTTGTTTCAACATTTTAACTATTATGAATAGTGGTACAAAAACAGGAATGTGGATGTTCTTTGACATACTGATTTCATCCTGAGATAATTTAGCTTCCTCCCAGGCTAAGTGTGGGAACAGGGCAGCAGGGGCTCAGGAGCCATCCTGTGGAAGCTCCTCTCACTGTTTTGATGCTGGAATCATCAAAGAAGCACAGGCTCTCTGAGTCCTGTGCCACTGTCCCTTATGTCTGCAGCTCTAGCATGCATGGCCCCTTCCATCTAATTGCTCCACTTTCTCAGAGGCCTTACAAAATCCTGTATCATTGAGGGGATTAATAGCTACCCCTGCTTGTTCTTACTTGAAAAGTGCCCTATGTCCTAAAAGACAGAGTAACAGGGGAAAAAGAATATAGGTTTTATTAGTCTGAATGTTTCAAATATAAAGGAAGACATTCAGAGAATAAGTAGTCCTCAAAGATTGGCTTTGAATTTCAACTTACATAGAATCTTCAGCAAAGAACAGTAGAATTTTAGAGAGGTGAGAAGACAATGGAAAAAGACTTTGTGTCTATGGCAGGAATCTGTGAGAAAGGCCAAATAACGAGCAAGTATGCACCAGTTATTAAAGATTCTTAATGTGAATTTCTCTGGTGCCATCTGTAGGCTCTAAAACAATCCTCAGAGTTAAACTTTGTTCTCTGTGGTGGAGCCTAGAGGCAGAGTACCTTTAGATTTTTGTAAAGCTGTGTCTTCTTTTCAGGCAAATGGAGATCTTTCTGCTTCACTGCCTTCAGCTCTTCATATTTTTTGGAAGGCCTTGTCTGTTTTCCTACACCAAACTTTACTTTTTGCACATTGGGTTCGCTGAAAGGGAAGTCTGAGCAGGAGATTAGTATGCATGGAGACTCTTAGAATGAAAATCTGTGGAAAAGGAACAGAGGGAAGCAGAATGGGGAAGTGAAGGAGAAAATGAAGCAGTTGCAATGCAATTTGTGCAAAGACTGTTTGCTGCAGGGAATTAGGAAGAAGCCAAAGGAGTGAAAGGGATGGGCACTTTTTCCTTGCTGTCTTTCTCTTGGTGGGATGGGATATTTTGCCAGTCAGCAAGAGCTTGGGGAATGGAGAAGGCGGTATCTATCACCTGAGCTAGTTTCTAGGTTTCTGAAGCCAGTGGTAGCCCAGGCAGCCAGGATCTTCATGCTACATTTCTCCAGAGGAGTGGGAGAAACACATCCAGTGTCCACCCACTGTCTGTTTGGTGTTTTCCATAGTTACCCTGCTCAGAATGCAAGTTGCTCACCTCCTAAACTGACTTTAAAAGCACCTTTCCTGTTCTGCTGCCACTGTCATTCTCTGAGTGGAGGCTTCTTGTCATGAAAACCTTTCTGCCTTTTCATGGCTTTCCATGTTCAATCACTTCTGCAGACCAATGGCTTCTGTACCCACGGTGCTCAACGTGATGCTTCTGCTCTTTGTGGCAATCCTCCAATCTTCCTTTTATACCTCCCACTTAGGTTGATTTCATACTTTCCTAATTGTTCATATTTCATAGCTCTAAGAACAAGTCACGTTAGGGCATAGGGGCTCATTTCATGCAAAGACTATTAGTTTATAGAGTGTAAGAAGGGGTTGCAAATCACATATTTATATTACTCAACTTATCATAAAGGTCATTAATGATGTCTCTATGAACAATATGGAGAAATGAGCCATAGATCGGGATAATTATGTAAATTTGTATTTGGATGCTTATGTCTAAAGATGTCAAGCTGACATGCTTGAGGGCTGCTTACTGTTCACTGATTTGCCTTAAGATTTAGATGAAAATATCAAAGGACTGCTTGTGACATTTTTAGATGCCTCGAAACTGGGAGGTTTAAAAATATGCCAGGTGACAGAATCAGGTTCCCTAAAGGTCTCCTGACAGGTTGAAATAATGGACCCAACCCAGTAGATAATATTTAATTGTGACACATGCAAAGTCCTGCCTTTGTATCTTCAAATCTGTTACTTAGGTGTAAAATATGGAAGACAGCACACGAAAAAAATATCATGGCAGTAATCTTGATTCTGACTAAATGGCAGTAACCTGATTATAACTTTAAAATTTTTAATAAAAATATTTCTTAGATTCCTATGAATTATTCCAGGATACAATCTAAGCATGAAAAACTTTAAAAGCTTTTGAGGTGATTGGTATGTACAGCCCAGATTCAAGATCAGTCATTTTAGCACAGTGCACGTTAGTGTGTGAAATCACTGCCTCTTCTTTATAGAAGAAGAAGAAGGAGGAGGAGGAGGAGGAGGAGGAAGAGGAGGAGGAGGAAGAGAAGAAGAAAGAAAGAAAGAAAGAAAGAAAGAAAGAAAGAAAGAAAGAAAGAAAGAAAGAAAGAAAGAAAGAAAAAGAAAAGTTGATAAAAGCCCTGGAGTCATCTAAGCAGAAAGAAAGAGCATAGGACATTATTCTTAGTATCATGGGGTGAGATCAAAACAGTTTTAGTCCCAGCTCTCCCCATTCCGGAGGTATGACTGCCTATGTAATAACTTTATTTAGTATGGAATTAAATGATGATGCCTTTTTCTTCAGTGTATTGTGACCACTGCATACAATTTTGCATGTTGAATATTAGATATATGGCCTGTCACATAGTTGGTGTTCAGAAATGTTAATAGAGATTACTACTCATCTATAGCAAAGAACTTTTAAATTTAAGAGTGAGACTACAGTTTTCTCTTCTGTGGCCTATGAAAAACATAATAGGGCTTGATGTCTAGGTATCAGTCCAATTCTTGTATGAAAGAACAAGCTAAAAATAAGTAGGCAATGCTAAGCACACTGGCAATTTTAGGCTGGGAAAACAGCATTTTTAAAGGAAAATTGAATTCCCATCATGAGTTTCAAGGTTTAGATCATTCTGTATAAATATAGCTAGGGAGGAGTCCAACAACCAGAGTGGCCTCCTCAGAATGCACTAATGGGCTCTTTGCAGAATGTGCTGCATGCTGGGAGGGCTTTGGTGACCTTCTACGTTAGCTAATCATCTTTCACTGCTAAGTTCTTTCCTGATCTGTCTATTCCAAATTCACGCTGCTCAAGAGGAATCTTCTTTCCTAGTGGAAATGTGAATCTCAGATCATTTTGTCTCAAACTCCTGCAACTCTAAATTAATGCAAAGCTCTCTGCCTGGTGCTCCTTCAGCACATCCTCCCCAGTTTGTATGTTAGCTGCAGTATTTCTATTTCATTGTCTCTACACTCAAGAAATGCAGTTGTGCCTTCTTGTATGTTTATGGGCTTTCTTTATGCCCTCAGATACTTCATTGCAAAGCAAATTGGAAAGCTAGCTCAGGGGTTCATATTTGAATACAGTCTGCAGTTTAATTTTCTTCCCCATGAACATTTTTATGTATGATATCTTTTAAAAAATGTATTTGCTACAAGATCTCACTACATAGCTCAGACTCCTGTTTCAACCTCTCCAGCACTGGGATTACAGGCATGTGCCACCACATCTGGACACAGCGGCTGGCTCAGTGTGCCTAGGGCTGGGGTGGTGAGGCATGCAATGCTGGGGATCAAATCCAGTCCTTGTGCTTGTCTAAACAGGTGTTTAATCTGCTGAGCTATCTCACCAGCCCTGTATAACTAATTTATTTATTTGTTTGTTTGTTTTTAAAGTTTATTCATTTTAATGAGAAAAAAAGATAAAAGAGCAATGAAACAGATTTAAAACAGGTTAATAAGACATTTACAGTAATACATGGAATATTGTTGTCTTCATGATAGTTGTTCAGAGGACAAGATATAGACATGATATCTTATCTAAACAATATTAGTACAAACTTTTATTCTTAGTGAACTAAGAGAAAGTAGCTATATATCTATCCTAACTAAAAGGAGTCATGTATGGAGCCACAAAGCTAGGAAATCGCTCAGACATCTGTAGGTGGGAGTTGGCCCAGTGCCCCATGCAAACAAGCTACCTCACTCCTGAGATGTGCATCCCGTCTGGTTAAGGTGAGCTATCAGCTGCTAGGCCACCTAGTGCCATGCATTACTGACTTTACAAAAGTGTACATAAAGGACAGTTTTGTTGCAGAAAAAAAGGGCAGGAAAACCTATATATGTAGAAACAAATTTAAATATAGATTTTAGTACATAGATGAAGCTTCATCTGTGTAGTTAATTGTGAACCTGAATTCCAACCTTGCAGAGGGTGGAGCCAGCAGCCTCGTACCCTGTACATCACATGTGTGCAGCTATGTGGGGACATGCGCTGTCACTTCTCCTCTCAGGCTTTTGGAGATTCTACCAAATCACTATCACATTCCCTACCACCTGAGCCCAGACAAAGCCTCACAATCTTCCCCAAGACAGTGCTTCAGATATGCTTGCTAGAAAGATGTTATGATTGGCACAGACACTGAGATCACTGCTATGGATGCAAGTGATCTTCAATATTTTGAAGCACCTTTAGTATCTTCATGGTTCTGCAGATGAAAGGCATCAAAATACATAAGTTAAATATGGGTCTCTTGGTTACTTTTCTCATTGTTGAGATGAAATACCCAACATCTAAAGTTAAAGGAGGAAGTTTATTAGGCTCACAGTTTCGTAAAGGTTTCAGTTTGTAATCAGTTGACTTCAAGGCAGGATGGTGTGGCAGAGGGGCATCACAGACAGAGGAAGCAAGAGGGGAGACCAATCTCTTTGCGTGCCTTACATCATATGCAAGCTACTAGGATGAGGGTCGTGCTGAACCAATCAGGGTATTGATTTAGCAGTTACCTACTCTGAATACCAGCACCCTTAATTCTAGCACTGCGTACGAATCAATCACACTCTCTATGCCCAGCCACCTGTCATAAAGACCCACTTATGGGGGCTTTGCAGGAATATTTAAACACAAGCCATAACAATGGGTATAGTGTTACTTATCTCACTAAACAATGGTTGAAAGGGAGAGAGAGCAAATGTTTATTCTCCATTCCTGGTGGGATGATGCCTTCCTTGTGAGTTGATCCTAAGATAACAGTCCCAGCTCTTTTTTTCTTTTCATTTGAGCTGCTTCAGAGCAGGTGAGGTAATTTTTCTGATTGATAAAATTGAGAATATCAAATTGAGCTTGTTTTGTTCAGCTTCTTTTGTTTTGCAGTTGTAAAGGGTTTTGGCGCAGGACGCGTTGATACTTCCTTCATAGTCAGTTACCACCCTGAAAAGTCCTGAAGGGTTCAGGCTACTATACGTCAGTTGCTAAATCTGGTTCTTGAAGGGTTAGGAAGCCCATTAACTTTTTTATTTTAAGTTTTCTGGTTTTATTTACTGCTTCAGGTTCTTACACTATCCAGACAATATGTTGTTTACATATGATGGGTTTGATTTATTTCACTTATGAATATGGTCTCTAGTTGCATCCATTTTATGCATAAAAGCCTCAAGTCTATCTTTTACAGCTGAGTAATATTCCATTATATAAAAATACCACATCTTTTTAATCCATTACTCAGTTGATGGGCAGTTTGGTTATTTCCAAGATTTAGCTATGACAGATTCTGCTACTATAAACATGGGAACACATATATTACTGGGGTATGATTCTTTCAGTTCTTCTAGAAAAAATACCAAGGAGGAGAATAGCTGGGTTGAATGGGATCTCTTATCCTCGTTATTGAGGAATCTCCATACTGATTTCCATGGTGGTTGAACTAATCTACACTCCCACCAGCAGTAGAGAAGGATCCCTTCTTTCCCACAGACCCTCTAGCATTTGTTATTGGTTGACTTCTTTTTTAGTACAGGGCCTACAGGGTCTCACTACACAGATGAGGCTCATAGTGATCCTCCTGTTTTCTGCCTTCTAAGCACTGAGATTGCAGGCATGCGCCACCATGCTCAGTCTCCATCGCTGTCTCAGTGCCTGTTGGGGTTGGAGCCAGCATGGCATACTAGGGATTGAACTCTGGTCCCTGTGCCTGCCTAAAATCCACTGAGTTATCTTGTCAGCCCTGATTGACTTCTTGATGTTGCACTGAGACAGAATCTCAGTGTTGTTTAAATTTGCATTTCTTGAATGACCAATGATATTGAACACTTTTGCATATATTTGTTTGCCATTTGTATTTCTTCATCTAAGAAGTCTGTGTTTATATCACATGCTCCATTAGCTTTTTGCTTAAAACCTGAGTTTACACCTTAAAACTCATCAGAAACAAAGATGATATTTTAAGTCTTTAGGTCTCAGTATCTTCCAAATAACTCAGCTGAGGTAACTGGGTACTATTGATATATTGAGATTTCTTTAGAGAAGCTGACAATTGTGAAATTGATTGACAGTATGTTAAATAGATTGATAATGGCAAAATAGTAAGATGTGAATGAATGTTGCATGGTCAGCATATGTGTTTTTGTCCAATAAAGGAAATTTTAATAACTTTGAGACTTTCTTTTCTAGTTCCTTTCTCTTAGTTATTAGTGTTTGACTTACTTATTTATATCCAAATTTTATAGACTTGTAGAGCATGAACCCAGCTACTAGTTAGCCAAAAGATGTTAGGAGAGCCAAATTACTTGAATTTAATATCTTTAAGATATTTCCTTTTTAAAAATCTATCAGTTATTTAATTAGATTCTTAGTAAGAAATTTAGAATACTAATTTATGAGGATAAATTCCATTTGTCAGAGCAAAAAATGGATCTCAGGTAGCCCCACAGCTGAAGAACAGGTTTGAGTTTTGCTGAAATCTGTGAGTCCACCGCATTCTGATCCACCTTGTGCTGCTCTAAAATCTTGTATCACTCTTTCTCGGTGTCAAAGATCTCACTCTTCTGATGTCTGGGCTTCCAGAGCTTCTTCTTCTTGAAGTAAGCATCAGTGAGGATTTGGGGATTTTCACCTTGCTGATGTCAATTTTTGTAGAGGTGGCAGTGGCAAATTTCTGATGTGTTTGACTTCTCTGATGAGAGGAGCATGATTAAATATTTTAAAATTAACTTTCAGGTCAGGCCAAATAGCTCAGCTGATTAAAGTGCTTGCAAGCAAGTGCAGGGGCTGGGGATTCAATCCCTCTATCTGCTGTGCCTGTCCTGGCACTGGGGTGGACTGAGATGGTGATTGAGATGGCGTGGTGGCATGTGCAAGTAATCCCTTTTGGGAAGCTGTAAACAGGCAGATTGCTGCAAGTCCGATATAGTAGTGAGACCTTGAAGACTCTGCAGACCCTTCCCTTTAGGGAATTTTGTATTATTTTTAATACAAAAATAAATAAATAAAATTAATTGATTTCAATTTGGGAGGTTATTTAGGATTTACAGAAAAAGTTTGTGTAGTGTACAAATACAAATAATTATCATGTACTCTGTTAAGCCTCCCACGTTAATTCCTCTTAACATTAACATTTTGTATTTGTATGATAAATTTGTTAAAATTGAGCCAATATTAGCATATCATTTTAAACTGAAAGTCCCTAGTATGTATTTGGGTACTCTTCTTCTCATGTATTGTATAACTATTGATAAATATGTAAAAGATATATTTAGAGTAACAGTATTTTGCATGTAATTTTACTGTCCTAAACTCCTTTTTGCTTTGCTTGTCCAAACCTGCATCCCTCAGGATTTCCAACTTTTGGTTACAATTGATTTTTCTGTCTCTATAACTGGCCTTTCACAGAATATCAAACAGCCAGAGTCATACAGTAGGAAGCATATTCCGATTGGTCTCTCGTACTTTACAATATGTATACATTTCCTTTGTGCAATTTCATTATTTTATGCCTCATTTCATTTTAGCACTGAATAATGATAGTTACTTATGTGGATTTACCACAACTAACTTATTCATGTATCTAACGACAATGTCTTTTTTGCTTTCATAGGAATTATGAATGTAGCTACAGAAGCATTGTGTGCCTGTTTTTGTGTAGATTGAAGTTTTTAGTTTATTTAAGTACTTACAAGGGAATGTGATATTTGGGTCATATGGTAAGAGAGTGTTTAGCTGTGCCAAAACTGCCAGCCTACCTTCCATTTTACATTCCCACCAGCACTGGGTGAGTTCATGTTGCTTTTCTTCCCATTTGCAAGAATTGTGCTCATTAATCATTCTAATAAGTGTGTAGTAGTAGCATGTTTTTGTTTTATTTTGAAATTTCCTAATGATTTATGGCACTCAGCATCTTCTGTGTGCTTATTTTCTGATTTTATGTCTTTGGTGAGGTGGCTGTTCATACCTTTTGTCTGTTTTTGAATAGGGTTATTTTCTTATTGTTGAGCTTAAGCAGTTCTTCATGTATTTTCAGTCTTTGACCAGCTAAATTTTTTTGCATCAATTATTACTATGACTTGCCTTTTTATTGTAAGAGTCTTTCATAGAAAGCATATTTTAATTTTAGAGAAATCCATCTTACATGTATTTTCTTCATAGCATTCATTTACTCTTGTGTATGATAAGAAGATATCTCCACAATCAAGCTGACTTGGATTTCTTTCTATGTTACCTCAGAAGTGTTTCTACTTTCACATTTGATATTTAGAATTATGGTCCATTTTCACTTAATTTCTGTAATTCATGATGTCTAACTCCAGACTCATTCTTTGGCATGGGGTTACTGTTTTGGACACCACCTATTGAAAAGATAAGCACTACTCTTTAATCATATCATTTTCTTCTGAGAATGTTATTCTTTCTCTCATTCACTGCTACATTTGATAGATTCTCCTGTCCTGAGCTCAGAAAAGAGTAGCACTTGATGCTCTGTGGCATGAACAGAGGATATATGATAGTTTGATATATGACACCAGTACATATACTTTATTACTTCAGTGAGTTTTACAGGTTGGGTAAAATTTGATGTCTGACATATACATTGCTTTTAGTCACATTGGTTTAGTCAAATCCTGCGTGCTTTTTCTATCCAGAGATCCTGATGGTGACTCCAGCTACAGGAAAAGGTAAACATTTTTTCTGCAATTGATTATGGCACTGACAGGAATTTGAGTGAAGGAGATTCCCAAGGAATTGACATGGAGGTCTCACTTAGAGAGCAGGAGGATTCAGAGCAGTGTTGCTCAAAGAGGATTTCTAGGTTAAAGCCTCATAATCAACTACAGTTACTGTCAAAGTCAAGATTTCTTTACCACACGTAGATCCTGTGGAATCAGAATCACAGATCCTGGGACGATGGAAGAAGCTTTTACCCCGCAATTGTTTGTTAAACATTCTCTTAATATCTGAGAACCAGGGAAATAAAACCAGATCATGGCCTAATTATAGCAGAATATGGAACTAAGAATATTGAAATGGCAAAATTCTGAGCCTGTGTTTTTGAATGAAGAAAATTATTTGTTAATATTTATACGTTTGTTGGATTGTTACAGAAACACCTTTTACATCTGACTTTTCTAAAGTTGGCTATACTATCTTTGTACTAAATACATACTCACAACGTCTGTCCTAGCCACTTCCATACACAGTTACTCAAACTCTCTAATTAGGAGAGTGGGAGTTCTGCTGCATAGGGTCAATTTACTTGGCTTGAGATCCACTCAGGTGATTGGTGGAGCACTCTCTAGGTGTGGCTGGGTGACTCACGTCTGATCACACTCTAGGCCTTGGGCTTTGTATGTGGCCCCTGCATACTTCTGTGCTGTTGTTCTGCTCTGCCTCTTGGCCACCATGAACCAAGCAGCTTAGCCCTGTTCTGGCCTTCTGCAGTGAGGAGCCCGCCTTATGGCCAGCCTACCCTGGGCTGAGCCTTTTGAAACAATTGACCAAATTAAACCTTTCCTTCTTCAATTGTGGGTGTTGAGTCCCAATGATGGAAAAGCTAAGTAATACAGAAATTGATCCCATAGTTTTCTTTCATTTCAAATCTTATAGTTGCCTGAGTTTTACTCTAATTCATCTCTTATTAACATTTTCCATACTTTAATTGAAGCTCCCAACATTTTATGACCTGGTTACTGCAATGGCCTCTTACGACCTTCCTTCTAGCACACCTTTCACACTGATTATTTTCCTCATGCCCTTTATACAGTGCACATCTGCTGGTGTCATTATCTTGACTTAAATCTTGCAATTTAAATTCAGCAGTGTAGCAGAATTATCTTCATGCTCCCAATCTTAACTATTCTCTTTAGTTTTACCTTCACTTGCTTTCTTAGATTTATAATATGTGTCAGCTGCACATACCTTCTTGTATATATTTTAATATTTCTTTCACCTTAGCCTGGGCTGTTCATAGTTCTTCTTTGTCTTGAGTGAAGCTTTCTCTGAGGGACATTCCCACTTTCTTCTTCTAACAGTGGTCCTCTGTATCCTTAGAGCACCCTCACGTTATTGACTATATTTAACTGCTATTATTTCTATAGTTTTCCCTCTATCTAAGAAGCTCCTGGAAGATTAATTTGTTTTGGTAAAAGTTTTCACACCTATGACTGCATGAAGATTCATTCTCCCTAAAACAAACATGTAGGATATCACTTTCAGACAATGTGAAAGGTTAATTAACTTGTACATGAAAACTACACTACTGTAGATAAAATAAATTAAATATCCTAAAAGGAAGCAGTAAAATGAACAGATGATGCCATAGAAAAGAAAGAAGTCTAAAATGATAATAAAATTAGGAAAGAAAGCAAGACTATTTGACTGATTTTTAAGGCTATATTGGAGGATGGCTGATTGGGATCAGTGTTCTTAAGGACTGCATCACTAAGACCTGGGTTTTAATGCCCAGTGAAAGACAAATGAGGCTGTAGACTCTGCAAGGTAGGTAGCAATTAAATCTTCATCAGAAAGATCTTTGAGAAGCCATTGGCTTGGCTAGAATTTTGAACTAACTAAAATTATGTTGACACAGAAAGGAAACAGCAATGCAAGACATTCTATCCAGTGTCAGATAAAAATGAGTCATTCTGAATTACTCAAACTTCTAGATATAACTTTTGCAGGTTTGAGTTGAAATCCACAATACACACATTGGACAGCAAGAGCAAGGCTGAGAAATTAATGGCACAACTGATGCTAGCCCTGTGAAACCTGTGCAGGCATTTTAAAAGTAAAGAACAAACACATGAAAAGGACTTCATATCAGCTTACTTTAAATAGATGTAGATAGAGTTCTGCTGAAGACAAACAAACCACCAACCCAAAGTTGAGTAATATAAGAACCACTAATTCATTATACTACAAAAGCACCTACTGAAAACCACATTAGATCCTTTTAGAGCCAGAAAAAATGTGTTTTAAGCTAATAAATACTAGCATACCATGATAAAATCTTTAGGTAAGTTTGAAACAAAATAAATAACTTACGGAAACAGTTAACAAGGGCTGGAGATAGCTCAGCGGATTGAATGCCTCATTAGGCAAGCATAGGGACCCAGGTCTATACCCGGCACCACATACTTTGCCAGCCACAAGACTGGGCATGGTGGTGCGTGCCTGTAATCTTAGCACTGGGGAAGCTTTAAACAGGAGGGTCACTCCAAATCCAAGCTGTGTCTTAAGAGCCTATGCCAAAAGCATCTTTTAAAAAAGACAATTATTAAATATAGTAAAATCACAAAGAGTTAAATAGCAAAACAATTACAACTAATATAAAATTTATGAATGAAAAATAAGACTGAAAATCTTCCCATAAACAATTCCGTGTGCTGAAAAACAGGTGAAATCTTTGTCCAGATAAGTTTGGAATAGATCAAAGCTACTTCCCTAGGTCTGAGTTCAGCTGATGAACTAGGAGAGCAAAGCTATTCATGGAAAAAATAATCCCATGGGCCAAACACGTAATTGAGGAGACTGAGAAGGTAGAAAAAAAATAACTATGAAGAAAGAAGTACAGGAGGTATAAAAGAACATCCAATATATGTCTGATAGAAAATACAAAATAGAAAATAGTATGAGAAACAATATTTGAAAAGATAATGGAAACAGATTTTAAAAAGATATAAACTCTTAGATTCAGCAAATAAACTACTTCCAAAGAAAGTACATACAAATGAATCCACGAATAGACATGTCTTAGGGAAATTAGAAAACATCAAAGATAAAGAGATCTGAAAGGTGTAACTGGAGGGGAAAAGTATCCATGAAAGAATAGCAATTAGTCTGAGAACAGACTTCTCAAAAGCACATTGGTGAAATAGACTATACATATCAAGGAAATGCTTTTCAGACTAAATCTTCATAAAGTTAAAATGAAATGTTTTCCCAGAGTTAGCACAAAGAGATATATGGGCAGAGATGGAGAGTGTTTACCGTTTTGAAGTTATTTTTGTTTGACTGAGAATATTTGTACACACTGATGAGGTATAAAATGTGGTGGCTCATGTGTACATTGGGTACTGATAAAATCAAGGTAAATAATCATCTTAGACTTTACTGTTTCCTTATAGGGAGTACTTTCAAATCCCAATTATAATTATTTTTAAGTATATGATCCATTATTATAAATTATGTTCTTCATGAGATACTGAAGAATACTATAACCTATTCATCCTATCATAGTAGAATTGTATACATTTCCTGACTTGTTCCTGTATGTCGTCACCCTAGTCTCTGATAACTGCTCTTTTGAGAGAAAATCTTAGATTTCACTCATGAATAAATCAGAGTTTTGTCTTTCTGTGTTTGACTGAGTTCATTTAATATAATTCCTTCAGGTTCATTCATGTCAGAGCAAATGACAGAATTCCATGTATTTTATAGGTGAAATTATCTCTTTGCACCTAAATACATACATATAAATATATGTTTGTGTGTGTGTGTGTGTGTGTGTGTGTGTACATGTGTGTGTACCAATGGCTAATATAATTCTAAATGGGAAAAAGGAGAAATCTTTTACTCTTACATCAGGTAGAAGACAAAGATGTCCTCTATCACCTCTCCTATTTAATATAGTTTTGGGATCATAAGCAATAGCCACTAGACAAGAGGGAGAAATAAAAGGAATAAGAATAGGTAAAGGAGAAGTCAAATTATCACTATTTGCAGATGACATGATACTTTACTTGGAAGATCCAAAAAATTCCAGCAGAAAGCTAGTAGAATTGATACAGAAATTCAGTATCATAGCAGGATACAAAGTGAATAGCATTCCTCTACACAGACAGCAAACACAATGAGAGGGAAACTATCAAAACAATACCTTTTACAATAGCACCACGGAAGATGAAACACCTTGGAATTCACTTAACCAACAAAGTCAAATATCTTTTCATTGAAAATTACAACATCTTAAGAAAAGTGATCACAGATGATCTAAGAAAATGGAAAGATATTCCCTGCTCCTGGATAGGAAGAAACAACATCGTGAAGATGGCCATACTCCCAAAAGTATTGAACAGATTTAATGCAATCCCTATCAAACTGCCACCAACATACCTCCCAGACCTAGAGAAATCATTCCTAAAATTTATTTGGAACCAGAAAAGACGTAGAATAGAAACATCAATCTTGCCCAATAAAGACAAGGCAGGAGGCATCACAATTCCTGACTTGAAATTATACTACAAAGCCATTGTGATAAAATAAACATGGTATTGGCAACAAAATAGATCTGAGGATCTATGGAATAGATTAGAAAATGCAAAGGCTTCTGCAAACACACTCAGCAACTCGATCTTTGACAAAGGGACCAAACATGCTTACTGTAAGAAAGATAGCCTCTTTAACAAATGGTGCTGGAAAACATGGCTTTCTACATGCCAAAAACTAAAACTTGACCCAGCTCTATCACTATGCACTAAGCTAAATTCAAAATGGATTGAATATCTAAACATTAAAACAGAAACACTCAATCTCCTGGAAGAGAAAGTAGTAGGAACTCTTGAAGACATTAGAGTAGGCAAAGAATACATGTTTCATGAAGAAACATGTATTCGCATGGGAAACACTTGAAAGAATTAACAACTGAGATCAACTTTTCTTGAGAAGTGTCTGCATGTCAAAAGAAATTATCAACAAAATGAAAAGACAACCCACAAATTTTGAAAAAATCCTAACTAATAAGCAATCAGACAAAGGTCTGCTCTCTAGAATATATAAAGAACTAAGATACATTAGGGCCCTCAAATTTAAAGTGCCTATCCAAAAATGGGCATCTGAGATGAATACATACTTCTCAGAGAACATAATAAAAGAAGCCCACAAATATATGAAAAAATGCTTCACATCCCCAGCCATCAGTGAAATGCAAATAAAAACAATACTGAGATACCATCTCACTCCAGAAAGAATGGCTATCATAAGGAAATCAACCAACAACAAATGCTGGAGAGGTTGTGGGCAAAAGGGAACACCTCCACTGATAGTGGGAATGTAGACTGTTGCAACCATTGTGGAGATCAGTATGGGGACTCCTCACAAAAGGAGGAAATCCTTGAATGGAAATCCCATTCAAACCAACTATCTCCCTACTGTGAATTTTCCTAGAGGAACTGAAAACATTGTGTCATAGTAATATATGTGTACCTACGTTTATAGCAGCACAATTTGTGATAGCGAAATCTTGGAAACAGCCAAGATGTCTGTCACATGAGGAATGGTTGAAAAAGATGTGGTATTTCTATACAATGGAATATTACTCAGCTAGAAAGAGTGATAAACTTGAAGCATTTATACTGAAGTGAAAGCCACTTGAATATATACTCATAAGTGAAATAAACCAGACACACATGTGCAAATATCATATAGTCTCCCTAGTATAAGAAGTCAAAAGAAGAAATACAAATAGAAATGTATAACACCAACTAAAAAGAATTTAGTCAGATAGTTAGGGCAAACTGAAATGCATATAATGCAGGTTAGTAGTCAGATTCTTTTCTCGATTATTAATAATCTAAGTTCCCAGATCAAATTAGGAGAAAAGGAAGGTCCACAATGGCAGCCAATATTTTGGCCCTAGCCTTTCAAGGTCAGTGAAGACTCAGGACATAGAACCTGCACTGTGACATCGTGGAACTCAGTTATGCTCCAAATTTTCTGATCAAGGAGATTATGAAGCCACAGAGGAAGGTGATGGATGATCTATAGTGTGCCTAAGGAGAGTCACATGGAGAGATAACTTTTTTCAAGCTCTCACAGACAGCAAACTGGTCAACCAATAGCTGTGACTCATCCACATGGCTGACACAGACAATGGATCTATGGAGTGTGGTACAGGGGTACAGTATAAACCCTGAGGGAACTTGACTGACCTCATCAGACACAAAAGACACATTTTTTTTGTTATATAGGTCTTGCTGTTTATTGATCATAACCATCCTGCAGAAAAGTATAAAAATGAGGTACATAAAATAAGGCCATAATAATAAGCTGAGCTGTAAATATTTCTAGTCCACAACTTATTCAGATAACCCACTATTATTGTGGACTCCTGGACTTTGTTGGATCATTTCACTGAGTTCAGGCACAGATAAGAATTAATTGAGAATGGAATGCCCATCTGTGACAGGACTAAACACAAAAAGGGATACAAAGCAAGAATCATTGTTTTTGTATAAATAGTACAGTTACAATAAATATTCAGTAGTTCTGTATAATTTTATGGGAAGCAAGATTTTCACTAATAGTTTTTTTTCTTTTCTTTTCTTTTTTTTTTTTTTTTGTCATTTTGAGACAGGGTCTTCCTATGCAGTTCAAGATGGCCTTAAGCTCAGTTGTAGCTCAGGCTGGTCTCAAAGTCACAACAATTCTCCTGCTTAGGAGAATTTTCCGAGCTAGAAATTTGGAATTATATAAGATTATATCAGTATATAAAATGAAAATATGATTGTGTAACTGATTATATTTGCTACATATGTTAAACTGAGAATTTTATATTTTATTTTATTTTATTTTAGGAAAGGGTCTATAGGGCATTCAGGGTCTCACTACTACATTGGACTTGTAGTGATCTGCCTGTTTACAGCCTCCCAAGAGCTGGGATTACAGGCATGCCCAGTCTCAATTGCCATCTCAGGGCACCCTGAGGGCGAGGCTGGTACACCAGGCCCCGAGATTGAATCCCTGGTCCCTGTGCCTGCTTGCAGGCACTTTAATCTGCTGAGCTATCTGGCCGGCCCGAACTGAGAGTTTTATAGATTTAACATTTGCATTGTTTGTGTTTGTATGACTTTTAATAGTTCTGATTTTTTTAGTGCTGTAATTGTGTATGAAATATCAATCAATCAAGAGAATAAGGTAACTGGTTTACATGGAGATTTTTGTCCCAAATAATTAAATTAAATGTGACTTGAGACTTGTTAATTAATCCTAGTTCTCAGGTAATATAAAAGATATTCTCATGGGAAAAGTCAAGGTAAACACTTCAAGTGACTTTTAAAAAATAGCCAGTTTAAAGTCTAAGGATATTTCAGGATATTGATGCTCACAGATAGTTAATCGCTCCTCAGATGTCTCCATCTGCACAACCTTGAATCATGCTGTGCACTGATCCAAAATGACATTTCAAAGTCTTTGCTCCGTCAGTACCCTTCTCTCTATCATGCGTAATGCTTACAAGACACACTGTCAGCCATTCTGAGATTTATCTATTGCTGGGCAGTAGGATGAATGCATAATCAGATAGTTTAAATTAGGTACATGCTGAACAAAAAGTATTCCATTCAGGGGTTGGGCGGAACGCAAATGGTTGCTCCGGATTTACTAACATCCACACCACCAAATTCTATGTTGTATTTACTTACACAAAACACTAGCTATTTATGAATTTTGTAGTGCCTTAGAAGATTTAATAGTAATTCTGAATGACAATTTTAAGGTAATGTTGCCACAATAGAAGCCTCTAAAACATAAAATTAGGGCAAGAGAATTTTTCTTTCATCCGTTGGGTTATTTCTCATGAGTATTTCCAAAGCAGGCTTCATGGTGTATGAAAAGGTTACAGGAGAGTCAAATGTGGAATTATATATTGACATCGCCCATGTCAGTACTGTCATTCACTCCACATTGTCTTACTCATTACCTTTCCTTCAACTATAAAAGAGCACCTGCCATCGTTGCACCCCTAATCGAGTTACATGTGTTCGTGTGACTGAGTACCCCTTTTCTTTTCTGTTTCCAGCTTTGGCCAGTATTTGTTTCCTTTTGTTTTCTTTGCTTTCCTACCCCTTTCAGGCAGTGGTCTCTAACCTGGCCTGTTTCCCTCTAACTTTTTCTTCACCTTGTCCTACTCACTGGTCTCTGAGAGTGTGGAGTGCATCCATGCTTCCACCAGAAGCTGGAAGCCAAATAACCCTCATATCTTACTCAGTGCCCCCCATATCTTTGCTCACTGCTATTTTTGAGCTTACAAATTTTGACAGTCTCTCACAGGTTAGCCCCAGGAGCTTCATCTGATGATTATTTTTCTTCCTCTTGCCAGAGGAGCACACTAATTTTCTCCATTTATAGATACTTAACTTTGTTTCTCATTTTTTGTCTGGGTGTTGCCTGACCCCCAGTATAGAAAGAGGTCAACTTTCTATTTATACCTAAAAGTTGGATGAAGAATGTGTGTAGTGGCTATTTGTTAATGTCAAGATGCCCAGTTTCCAGGGCATAATGCCATGAACAAAACATATCTATGGTCATATTATAGCTTAAATCTAAACTAGCTCTAAAGTCTCATGTGTTTAGAAGGTGAAAGGGGTGTTACAGTTAGCCGTTGATAAGGTCAGTCACTAAACGCGCTGCCAGCAGGTGGGGCCTTATTGGAACTGGGTCCCCAGGGGCTTGACCTCAAAGGATATGTTCTTGTTCCTGGTGCATCTTCTCTCTGTTTCCTGGCAGCAAGCGATTGGTCAGCTTCCTCTATCACACCCTCCCACTCTCCCTTTCCATCTTGGAACCTGTCAAGTTCAGACTGAAGCCATCAGAAGCTGGAAGCCAAATCTTTAAGCCGCAGGTGATAGGTATCTTGTCCCAGTGATGGGACAGTGACTATGTGAGCAAATATTATGGCATAATTTTAGTAAAATCCAGGGCATTTTCTGGGCCCATGACCTAAGGAGACCATGCAGCTAGTATTAAAAGTAATTATAACGACAAACTGTTTCTAAAGTACTTCTGAAGTTTAAAAATGATAGTTTTCCTAGGAAAAATATTAACCTGACAATCTCTACAAAATTAAAACACTTTTTATTTCTTTTTCTCCTGATGGATACATTATACCATTGGATACTAAACTGTCTGAATAATAGGAGGGGAAAACAGTGTCAGGACGTAAGCATTTTTCCAATTGCTTATTAGATGCAATAGCAAGGGGGGGGTCTCTATTGTCTGAAACCACAAGGTGTGTTTGTTTTTTTAAGATAAAAGATGTTAATGCAAGGTCTGAACTAGAGGATCAGCATTTAGATGTAATGGCAGTGTTAGCACTTGGAGATAAATAGGTGGTTTTGAGTTGCAGTTTGGATGTCTATCCCTGACAGATTTGCTGTCCCTGGTAGATGACAGTATTTCAGTTTGCAACAAGCCATTCAGAGATGTTACATTTAAATATTCAATATGCTAGTCAGGTTTTCAATTAGACCAGGCGTGTGGCTGGTGGGGAACAGAATCTGGCTAGCTGTCAGCTGTGCCTCATTTTCCCCTATAAAATAAATTATAGTATTCGGAGACTGTGAGTATGAATGAGCTACAAGTCTATTACTTGTCATGCTGATGAGTGTGTCAGAGATAGAATCTGTGTCGTGTGTGTGTGTGTGTGTGTGTGTGTGTGTGCATATTCTGGGGCAGAAACACTGGTGCTTCTTCTACAATCAAGTACCCACAGTAGTGACAGGGAGTGGATGGAAGTGTACGCTCAACTCCACATAGGGCCTTGGGGCCTTGAGGCTTTTGGTTTATGGACCCAAAAGCAGAAAGTAAATCCTTTTGAAGAAGGCCTGTCTTTTGCTTTTGGATTGCTTGTGTGGGCTAACCTTTCTCTTTAGAAAGGATTTTTAGAGCAGCTTGTGTCTAATATAAGTAGATATATTAGACACACTGATCCAATTTAATGGCATTACCCAATTATCTAACCCAAGCCGAGTCTCACTATTTTCCTTCCTCTGTAGCTACACAATGGACCACATTTTAGCATTACTGATAATTAGTCCTTCCTAACACCACCCACAGTTCAAGCAGCAAATCTGATTCCTAAAAATCAAATCATTCTTGGTGCGTTAGCCCTACAAGCCGTTGCAGTTATCGAATCAGTCAAGTCGCACCTAGCACACACACACGCATACAGCACTGTGGGGTGTAACTGATGTGATTTCTCTTAGGACTGAGCTGTGGGAAGGACTGGCGGGGAGCTTGCTGCTCTGGTCACTGTGCTGCATTCCTGACACCTGGCCTGCAGTGGCCACACGCTGAGAGGCAGCAGGAGCCTTATTTCGGTGTTCTTCCTGTTCTTCCAGCCTCCTGTGCACCTGTGGTGAGGAGCTCGCTGTTTCCTGATTGGCACAAAAAAAAAAGCAGAAACTGCTCAGTTTTACCCTAAGGCGGGATTTTTTTCTCCATTGCAGGGTTTAGAGATTTAGATTTTTGTGATATTTAGAATAGTACTTTTTGACATTGCTAGCAATTTCCCATTGCATGGAGTTTAAAATATCATTATGCAAAACCAATAAACATACACAAACATCATTATAATGCATTAATCTCATGAATACATTTGCAGAGCTTTATGCTAGATGTTATGGCAAAGCTGAAGACCTATTAAAGGTAGTGAGGAAAGTATACATGAATTAGTTGCATAAGTAAATATTGCAGTGTTTGTTGGCTCTGAGAAACTGAAAGTATAACTAAGAACCAAAATATGAAATAGATATTGTGAAATAGGAAAAAAAATATTTTTTAAGGGAAAGATGTGTGAGAGAGGAGGATAATAAAGACAAAGCTGAGTAAATAAGTGGGGGCTGGGGGTTGAGGAGAGGGGACTAGAAAAAAAAAGGAACTAAGTCATGCATGAACAGGTCTAAATTATTTATGATTGTGATCATTGTGTATATCTGAATTGTACAAATTAGGGCTGGTCAAATAGCTCAGTGGAGTAAAGCACCTGCTTAGGCAGATGCAGCATCCAGGATTCCATCCTTGGCCTGACTGTCCATGCTGTACCATCCCTGAGATATGCTGAGAGATGGCATGGTGGGGCACATCTGTAATCTCAACTCTTTGGATGGCTGAACACAGGCAGATCACTACAAGTCTGATCTACATAGGGAGAACCTGTAGACTCTTACTAAAAAAAAAAAAAGAAAGATTCCATTTGTGCTGTCCCCACCTCTGGGGTGCACTGAGAATGTGATTGAGACTGGGCATGGTGGTGTGTGCCTGTAATCCCAGCAATTGGGGGGCTGTAAACAGGAGGATCAGTAAGAGTCCAGTCTATGCAGTGCGACACTGTTGTAAATACATTTAAAAATAAAAATAAATGAATAAATAAATACTACCAATAAGCCTAATGAAGATATAAAACAGTCAACAGAAAGATGTTCTCTGTTTCTAGAGATAGAGCAGATTGGCTGCTTCAACTATGGTTGTGATAGTGAGCACTATAAGAGATCAGTGAAGTTTATGTGCTTAGAGCACTCAAATGTGAAAGCAAAAGTGAATGTCGTGATACTAAGAGTTACTAAAGCCAAATTTGGACACTTTGCCAATGAAGATATAAGTAAAGTAAGCATGGGAAACGATATGATGAGGTTACACTAAGCAAGATGCCAAAATAAGCACAGTAAATGATAGTTAGCATCTTTAGCCATTTGAAAATGGAAATTAAAATCACAGTGAAATATTATTACACATCTATTGAATGGAAAATTTAAAAAGAATGATAAAATTGTTGGAAAAGATGGACAGCCAGTGAAACTCACATGTTACTCATGGGAATGTAAAAATCAATATAACTTCTGTTGAGACAGTTCGCAGCTTGGCGGTTTCTTATAAAGTGATGCATGTAATTATAGTGCAATCCAGCATCCCTACCCCAGGGTACTTTTGTAAGTGAAATTTTGACCTGTGTTCAGATAAAAACCTAATATTAATGTTTCTGCTGTTTTATTTGTCTTTCCAAACGGAATCCCTTTAATGTCCCTCAGCTGAGGAAGTGGCGACACCGCACAGTGTCCTACCACCCAGGAATGCAAAAGCAGGAAGATCAGTGGCATACACAGCGATGTGGAGTGGTCACAACTATGCTTAAAGGTAGAGAGGGAAGCAGATGAAAACAGTGGCACACTATATTATTCAACTTATGGGCTCTCGTACTCGCTTCACAGGGATAACAGCAGGGAAGTTTTGTTTTTTGCGTAATGAATTTTTTGTGTCTTGACTATAGTGGTGGTTTTGTGATTATGCATTTGTGGAAAGTCATAGCACAACACAGGAGTATTTTTACTATACTGCATATACAATAAAAATAAAAATGAAAATGCAGAACTCCATGCAGAACTTCATTATTGCAGCTAGATTTGTGCTCTGACTTTTGCTGATTCTTTTTGAAAGTCTGCACTAACCCATCTGTCCTGGGCACCCTTCTGGTAAGAAGTTAAATCCATCAACTACTTAGACTATCTTACTTATAATTTCTAAGGAATTATTTGATATAAGAGAAAGCAATTAAAATGGCACTTAACCAGTGAGTCAATGAAGATTCAATGAAACCTTATGCATTGTATTATAAATTAATAGATACTATTAAAATATTTAAAAGACTAAAAATTCAAGGGGACTAATTCTGGGTCCTGTATGAGAGGACTGGTTTCAGATACCCAGAGTATGAGGGACGAGTAATTCCTTTTATATGTGCCTAGAGAGCAATTGATAATGTAGAGGTTTGAATTCAATAATATAATTTGTGATGGCATAAGTGCAGATGAAATTACTAACACAATACATACAGAACAAGATTTCTTTAATAAGAGTTTTTAACCTGGGATCCATTGAATGTTACTAATTCAAAATTTTTTTCAGGTGTTCTTTAGCTTCTTTAAAAATGCAGAATTTTGTATGTATTTGAGTAGATGCATTTTTGTGGATTTCTACTAAGAAAGTCTTCATAGAGGAAGAACAGAGTGCTGAACATACAGCCAGGAAGATCCATGTATTTAAGGTATATTAGGAAAGTGATCAAGGGCCAGGGAGATGGCTCAGTGGAATAAGCGCTTCCCTGGCAAGCACAAGGGCCCAAGTTCAATCCCCCATTCCGCAAAAATAAATAAATAAATAAATAAATAAATAAATAAATAAATAAATAAATAAATAAAAGGAAAGTGGTCGAGAGAAGGAGACTAATAGGAAGGAGATGGAGAAAGTCAGACAGGACACACAGTGTGAGCACAGTAACAAAAGCAGTCAGGAAAAGAAAATGTTCAACATCCAAGACTAAAGGAAGGGTCAAATTTGAGTGCAAAAAAGGTCAACAATTTTAACCAATAGTATAACACCCTAAAAAGCTGAATTCTAAAACCTGATTTCATGTTTGGCCACTATTGGTCCGGGTTTTGGACTAGTAGGCAGTAAAGCTATTTAAAATAAAAAAGCTTTC
Source organism: Ctenomys sociabilis (assembly GCA_004027165.1). Classification (NCBI taxonomy): domain Eukaryota; kingdom Metazoa; phylum Chordata; class Mammalia; order Rodentia; family Ctenomyidae; genus Ctenomys; species Ctenomys sociabilis. The sequence goes on along the minus strand of PVKA01017871.1, from coordinate 2,857 downwards.
CAGTCAGATATAAGACCATTTGATGATGCTTGCTATTATTTCCTGTTCAACATAGATTATGTTTAGGAAATCCATTCTTACATTGATGCTTTCAAGTATTTTACATACATTGTCTTCTTGTACATGTTTCTGCTTTAGTGTTAAATCTTTGATCCATTTTGACTTTAAGTTACTATACAACACTCTCGCTGGGTCGAGTTTCAATCTTCTGCAAAAATATAAGCAGTTTTCCTAGCACTGCTTGTTGAATAGGTGATCTTACCTGCAAAATACTTTTATTTGTTTGCCAAAGATCAAATACTTGATTGTGCTTGGATATTTCTGTATATTCTATTTTATTTTACTGATCTACATATCTGTTTTTGTTCCAGTATCATGCCATTTCTAGCACAATTGCTTTGTAGTTGAAGTAAGTTGTTATAAGACCTCTAACTGCTCTTGTTGCCCCAATTTCTTTTACTATTCTAAGTCAAGCCAAATAACTTTTGTATAGCAAAAGAATGAGTCAGTACAGTCAAGAGACAACTCCACTGGTAAAATGTTTTGCCAGCTACTCCTCCGACAGAGGACCAATATCTAGAATATATAGAGCTAAACAGAGCTCCTAAAATTAAAGACTTAATCAAGAAATGAGCAGGAGAAGTGAACAGACACTGCACAGAAAAAATAGTATATATGGTCAACAAATCCTTGAAACCAAGACAATGTCAAGATTCTTATCTGCAAGGAAGCAAACAAAAACAAATGTTGGCCAGGCTGTGATGAGAAAGGAACCCTCTTACATTGCTGGTGGAGATGTAAACTACTGCAAACATTAAGAAAATCAGCACAGAGACTTCTCAAATAACTAAAATTAGAAATTCCATATGACCAGGCTGTTCTCCTGGTAGGCATCTTCCCCAAACAGAAGAAGGCATCATACAGTGATACACACTTGTCAATGTTTATAGCAGTAGTGGAGCCTGAAAGCACCTGTATCCTCATCAACAGATGATTAGATAAAGATAGTCTGTCTACATAGAATGAAATTCTACTTGGCTATAAAGAGACACTTGTTGGAAAACACAGTGTCAAGTGCAGTAAATCAGACAAACAAACTTTAAGACTTTCATTTGCATGAGTCAAACTATAGACACATAGAATAATAATGAATGGGTAGAAAGTGACAATGGGATCGGTCTCTTAGAAAAGGGAAGGAATCAAAGAGAACAAGAAGTAAAGAGAAAGGGAAAGGGTAATAAGTAGAATAAAGATGCACCATCTACAGGAACCTAATAGTATCAATGAATGTAATTTATGTCGTAACATGAGCTCAGATTAAGAATACCAAACAGACTGAAACTTGGGATAGGGAAATTAGAAAAGGAGGGAGGAGGGAAGAGGACTAAAAAAAAAGAGAAGCAAGTTGTACCATGTACTTGTGTCCACTGCACAAGATAATTGTACTCTGTATGAACTTTAAGTATGTACTAAGAAGATAAAGTTTAAAAAGCTATAGTGCATGCAGTTGAAAGATAAGAAGTAACAAAGATAGTCTGAGTAGCCGGCTGAGTCCAATAAATAAGGCTTATTTTCAGGAATAAGAAGGAAAAGGGAGCATGTGAAGTAACTGTTCCTAAGTATAGGAGGAAAACAGAAAATGTACATTAAAGATGTGAGTTGTGACTGGAAGAAGGAGATAAAATAATAAAGGTCAGTAGTGATATTTTGTGGAAGACAAGGAAAGTTTCTTTACAAAAAGCAGTAAGGAAGAAGTGGAGACCTAGGGATGTGTGAAGGTGAAAAATCTAGGACATTCACTTTTTATTTGGATAGTTGTGATTTCTTTAGTAACTACAAGACAATGTTATCTGTTCAGTGGTAAGAGTCAGCATGATTTTATAAGTGAAAAGAAAGAAGTTATCATTAGAACACTTGCCTTGGAAGACAGTAATTTGAATTACAAATAGTGAAGAATAAGTGGTATAAATTACATGTTATGGTATCATGTCATGTGGATGCAACATATATTTTACAATGCATACTGCACATTAGAGAAAATTATTTTTTTCTCTGTTCTGTTTTCAGCACTCTAATATTGCCTGGTATCCTACAGGGTTTTAGTAAAATAATAACTTGGTTCATAAATTAATGTGTTCCACAACTCTGGTAAAAATGGCAAAGTTCATATTTCTTGTATACAGCATATAGTTGAATTTAGTTTTTTAATCCACTCTGCCAGTCTATTTCCTTGAATTGGCGAATTGAGTGCATTTACATTAGTGGTCATAATTGATATGTATTGACGACTTACATTTGTCATGTTATTTTCCTGCTGTTGGTTCCCCACTTTTCTTCTGTGTTCAATAATTTGCCATGTTTGGTGGGTTCTTTCTGTTGTCATTCTTGGAAGTGTGGGCATTTTGATAACTTTCTAGAATATCTTTTAATATTCTTTGCATGGTTGGTTTGGTTATCATGAATTTCTTTAGTTGTTCTTTGTCATAGAAGAATTTCACTTCTCCATTATACTTGAAAGAGAGTTTTGCAAGGTATATCAGTCTGAGTTGGAAGTTATTTTATGACTTGAAGTATTTGGCTCCACGTTCTTCTTGACTTGTTGGCTTGTGAGGAAAGATCTACTGTTGTTCTGATGGGTTTTCCTTTATTTTTTTTTTATTTTTTTTCCATTTATTTTTATTTTATTGAAATACAAATGTCAATCAGACAGTTTCAAAACACCATAACCATACAGAGTCGATGAAATAATACATTGCAAACTGTTTTCATAATGTTTTGGTATTGTACAAGGTGCATACATGTTATTATATTTACAGGTATTTATGTAGCTGAATTATATCACAGATTCAATAATTAT
>PVKA01017870.1:7307-45033 GCA_004027165.1 Ctenomys sociabilis | reverse complement strand
CTGAGTCTCATGATATTGCAGTACAGGTTCTCCTATGTCCTGAGTCTTCGCTGATCTTGAAAGGCTAGGTCCAAAATGTTGGCTGGCCTTGTGGCTCTTCTATTTCTCCAACTCTGACTTGTGATCTTAGGTTGTTAACCATCCAGAAGAAAAGCTGATTAGTATCCTGCAGCATATGCCATTCACTTTGCCTTATCTGACTCAATTGATTTTACTTGTTGTATGTTTCCTTTTGTATTTCTGCTTTTCGCTTCTTATACAAGGGAGACTATACAATATTTACACATGTGTGTCTGGTTTATTTCACTTATGAGTATATGTTCAAGTGGCATCCACTTCAGTATAAATGCTTCAAACTTATCATTCTTAATAGCTGAGTGACTGAACTTTTTTTAACATTCTGACATTTCAGTTACCTAATAGAGTTGAATAAGCTTCTGTAGTATTGGCCACAGCAGTGTTGCTTAATGCCTTTCTGACTGTGAACATTAAATAGGAATCTAAGAAATGCAGGCACACCCTAGGGCTATAGACAACACATATGTCTACTCGTAACCATAAGGCACTTATGATACACAGATGTTCTCTTGAATCTTGAATCCAATGGTAAATGGTAAGTATTATTTTGCCTGAAAACAGTACAATTTGCAAACTGTGAAAGATCTAAAGTCTTTAGGATTCCAGTATAACTTCTCTTTTTCCAAGCTGCTCAGAAGGGATTCATAGATGATTATCCTACTTTTAGCTTCAATGCTATTATCAACATATAGCCAAAACTAGTGGTCAAAACTAAATGCTGATTCAAATTATATTAAAAATTATATGTTTATACATTTAGTAATTTAGGAATGAAATGACTGAAAGTGCATTCTATAATTTGATGCTAAAATGTTACCAGTGAAATACAAGAGATAAGGCCTTATAATGTTATTTTACAAATAAGCAATGTTTAACCTCTAAAGTGAGACTTCTTTCTACCAAACTCTGCCTTTATCTAGTCATTCATTAGTTTATTCACTAAGCCTTCATTCACTAGAACATTTTCACTACAGGAAAAGTTCTTCAATTTTCTTCCAGCCTATATATTTTCTTAAGATTTGGCCATTTAAACATTTTAAATAGATAGTCATCAAACTCCTTTCACATGGAAGACCTTTTCATGAATGATTACTAGGAATATATAAAGAGAACTAAGATATGAGTTTTATTTAAAGGAACTCAACATCATATTTGTAAGTTTTTGTATGTGAAATTCTTTTATTAAAGCACTACTGGGAATAGAATTCAGGATATTTTCATTGAGCTACTTGCCCAGACCTTCTATAAGTTTTTTTTTTAACCTTACAGTAGAGAACACATATGTCCTTACAATCATAAGACACTTATGATAAGTACATGTTGTCTTGAGTCCAGTGGCAAATGATAGGCATTATTTTACCTGCAAAGAGTTACAGATTGAGAACTATGAAAGGTCTAAAGTCTTTAAGATTCCAGTATAACTTCTGTTTTCCTAAGTTGTTTTTCAATTCTTAATTAAAACACAAGAACACAAAGTAAAGTGTATAGTGGTCCCACAACTTTTCTCAGTGGGTCTGTTTTTCTTAGGATGACCATCCTCCCTGCTGCAACATACAAATGTGAACATATATAATGGTTCAAACACAAAACAAGCTTATTTATTGTTGTATGAAGTCAGAATGAGTAGTCCAGTTGGTGAATAATGATCATCCCAGCAGTGGCAGGAGCTGTTGCTTCGCTCATAACGTTAAAATGCATTCTCAGCATGAAGCTCCCAAGTTTTCTGGACTTACTCATATTAAGTCAGTAGAAAGGAAAACAGCATGAAAGGTAGAATGGAGGAGGATTCTTTGGACCACATTTCAGGGGCTGGAGAGACAGTTCAGTAAAATAAATGCTTGCCTGGCAATCACAAGGGCCTGAGTTCAATCACCAGTTCAAAAAAAAAAAAAAAAAAAAAAAACAGATTTGAAAGTGGTACATAACAGTTTTTTGTTGCATTCTATTGGAAAGGACTTGGACCTACAGCCATGCCTAACTTCAAGGGAGGCTTGGAAATGTGGCCTAGCTGTTTCCCAGGGACATAAGGAAAGGTTTTGGTATTTACTATTATTTATTTCCAAATATATATATATATATATATGGTTTCTGTAACAAGATAGATATGAGTGGGAAAGTAGACAGTCAAGCCAGTGGGCCCCCAATAGGCAGTAATCTTCTGGAGTTTACTGAGAAGGGTAAGCTAGGGTCATCTCAAAGATTCATATTCAAATAATGCTCCAAAATAAGGACATTTTCTTCAATTTCTTCTTGTCTCTGCTTGTTGTAGTCAGGGTTTATAAGGGATTAGACTTAATAAATACATGATACTTAATATATAGGATTATTTTATAATATTAAGCCAAAAATTAAAATGCAGAAGGGCTCAGTAGATCTATCCATGCACTAGAGACCCAAAGAATACATTTGAGGGCCTGGCTCCCATGGCAATGTCCTCCATGAGTTTAGGTGAAGATGCAGAGCCCATGGTACTATCCTCCATGAGTCCAGCTAGAGGCCCAGAGTCTACAAAAATATCTCATGCAAGTCTATACCAAGTATCTTCACTGAGAATGCCCAGACATTAGTGGTGGAAGCTAGAAAATCTGTGCAGAGGGGTGGATGATCTTTGCCAGCAGGCTAAGGGATTTGCACTGGAGCCAGGAATTGATGCCTAAAGTAACGAACAGAGCTCCCCTGAAGAACTTGGTAGCCATCCCCAGTGAAAACAAGGTTCCAAAGTCCTCTGATGATGATGGAAACAGTAGAGTTCAAATCAGGAAAGCCACCATGACAAGTTTCTCCAGGAGGATCATTAGCACCACCATTTTTCCCTTCCAATTCTCCTTATTATTGTTGTTAACAATCTTCAAATGGGCTTTCCACACCGAAGACCACACTGATTCAGTTCATCTGAGTGTTACAAGTTGACCATTTTTTAATGCAATACACTGGTATGTTGCTTTTTTTGAAGTTCCTTCTGCCAGTATGATTTAAATTCAGTGATCTCTTCCAGCTTGGTAAAGAATTCTTCCCTGAGAATACTTTTAATTTATGCTCCAAGGATGAATTCCAAGAATTTCTTGAGTTCTCTGATCCTGGATTACAGATAGTCCTACCATTCTGATCAATCTTAATCTAGAGGCATGAGGAACAAAAAGAATTTATATTGAATTATGCATGTTTGTTAGCAGGCTTAGTTAGCTTACTTATCACATAATAGAGTTCTTTCTCAAGTTTTTATAGCTTATTAATGTCTCTAGGCAAGCCATTTCATTTTCTACACCTCCAGTTCTTGTTCTGGGGAAAAAAGAAAAAAAATCATTTTACACATTATAGCTATCTTGGGGACTCACAGTGGTTGACCAATAAATGCTATTGATGTGCTAGCTTTTTATAAAAATGATTGTGAAGCATACAAATTCAAAAATAACATTCAAGGGTTTTCTTATTGCAGAGTTGATGGTCACTTCCAAGTTTTGACTGTGGGAAACAATGCTCCCTCACTCTCTATTTTATAATTTATTATTAAAATAGAAAATTTTGAGATACTAATAAATATCAAATATCAAGGTGACTTATACAATATATGTTCTTATAGAATTTGCCAAAAGAGATAACCAAAAGCCAATTTTATGAATTTTATAACTTCTACAAACAGGTAAAAAGTTGAAGAATATGACTTTTACCCACAGATAAATAAATGAGCATTAGAATTTAGAGGAGAATATTTTACACATGACTTATTTAAGAAAGCTCTGTTGAGAGGGCTAGGAAAGTCTTCCCTCTTTGCTTGAAGTGAAGAAAGAAGAGGTTAGGGAAATAGTTTGATGGGGTTATATGTATTTCTCAAGATTTGAGGGTGAGATATAGTGAAATAATGTTCATCACATATGGAGAATTGATACACTTCTCTGGTGAACTGCTACTTTGAGATTGACTAATAATTCTGGAATTCACTGGATAAAAGGATGTATAAATATTTTCTGTGAAGCATATTTATATGAGACACACGTGGAGAGGCACAGAGAGAGGTAAAGATGGAGAAAAAGAGACAAAGAAAGAGAAGGAGGAGGAAGATTAAGAAAAAGAAGAGGAAACAATGAAAAAGCATAATGTCAAGATGCACTTAGGGTGAGTCAGAAAAGCCCAAATGGAAGAGTGAAAAAGATCTCTGGGGAAAAGAAAAATGCAAATGGCAAGTCAGGGATAAACAAAAGTACCGAGGTGGCACAGCAGAGATCTTGGGCAAATAAAACTACACTTGGTGGGAAAGGTAATCTCCCCAAATCCCACAACAGTAATGAGGAATGGAGGCAGAATTCACATTCACCAAACCACTAGTGGACAGTGTTCTTACATTCCATTTACACAGGCTTGCTCTCTCTCCAGGAGATTCACTCCCTCTACACAGTCCTAGGCTGGCAGAGAGAGGACCAAGGGAAAAGTCTATCTACCTGCTCCTCTGGACCAAAAGCTGACCATGTCTCTTCCAGTCCTCATTGGCTCCAGGATAGCCATCAGCATTGGACTGTTCAAAATTTTGATCAGTACATGGACCTGGACATTATAGTTACTGAAAATTGCTCAAAAGAAAATATGCTGGCTCTTACAGCCATTGCAGTACATTGAGCTCCATAGAGACAGCACCCAGGCAAGAGAGCCATACGGGCACTGAGCAACTCTGTACCTTGCTGAGAAAAATAAATAAACATGGGCAAAGGAGATCCTAAGAAGCTGAGAGACAAGATGTCACCATGTGCATTCTTTGTGTAAACTTGCCTAGAGGAGCACAAGAAGAAGAACCCAGATGGTTCCGTTAACTTGTCAGAATTTTGTTTTATTTTTTTGATGAAACTAGGGATTGAACTCAGGCCTTTGCACTTGCCAGGCAAAGTGCTTATTCTACTGAGCCATCTCCCCAGCCCCTTCTCAGAGTTTGCTAAGAAGTGTTCAGAGACATAGAAGACCATGTCTATTAAAGAAAAATGAAAATTTGAAGACATGGCAAAAGCAGACAAAGCTCATTGTGAAAGAGATATGAAAGCTTATATTCCTCCTAAAGGAGAAACAAACAAAAAAAGAAGTTCAAGGATCCCAATGCACCCAAGAGGCCTCCTTCATCTTTCTTCTTGTTCTGTTCTGAGTATCGCCCAAAAATCAAAGGAAAACATCCTGGCCTCTCCATTGGTGATGTTGCAAAGAAACTTGGAGAAATGTGGAATAACACTGCAGCAGGTGACAAGCAGCCATATGAGAAGGAGGCTGCTGAGCTGAAGGAGAAGTAGGAAAAGGACTTTAGCCCCGGTAGCCGCCTACCAGGGGCTAAAGGAAAGCCTGGTGCACCAAAAAAGGGGGTCATCAAGGCTGAGAAACACAAGAAGAAGAAGGAAGAAGATGAGGATGAGGAAGATGAGGATGAAGAGGAGAAAGAAGAAGATGAAGAGGATGAAGAAGAGGATGATGAATAAGTTTGTTCTAGTACAGTTTTTTCTTATCCATAAAGCATTTAACCCCCCTGTACGCAACTCATTCCTTTTGAAGAAAAAAATTGAAATGTAAGTCTGTGAAAGATTTGTTTTTAAACTGTACAGTCTCTCTCTCTCTCTCTCTCTCTCTCTCTCTCTCTCTCTCTTTTTCCCTCTCTGTATAGCTAACACACTACCAAATGTATCTTTAGATAGCCCCATCCTGGTGTTATTTTTAATAGGCACTACCCTAGCTGGTAGAACATGGGAGTTTTAAATTGGTGTGGAAATTTAAACCAGGCTCTTGTTGGTGCACAGCACAAATTACTTATATATGGAGACAGTAGTTTTTCATCTTCAGTTGTCTCTGATGCAGCTTTGTTTTATATTTTAGGGAAGGGTCTACAGGATGTTCAGGGTCTCACTACTAGATCAGACTCGCAGTGATCCACTTGTTTACAGCCTCCCAAGGGCTGGGTTTACAGGCACACTCCACCATGCCCAGGCTCAATGTATCTCAGCATGCTCCAGGGGTGGGACTGGCACAGCAGGCTAGGTGGGTATCAAAACCCTGGCTCCTGCACCTGCTTGCAGGAGCTTTAATCCGCTGAGCTATTTGGCCAGCCCTTTTTGATGCAGATTATATGAAATAATTGTTGTCCTGTTAACTGAATACTTTATCATTGCAAAAAGTTGTTGACATTCTGAATGCTTCTAAGTAAATACAATTTTTTTATTGAGAGAGACAGATAGAGAAAGAGAGGGAGAGAAAGAGAGAGAGAGAGAGAGAGAGAGAGAGAGAGAGAGAGAGAGAGAGAGAGAGAGAGAGAAAGAGAGAGAGAGCCAGCAAAATATCTCAGCAGATTGAAGTGCCTGCAAGCAGGGGCCAGGATTTGATCCCAGGGCCTGCAGTGCCTGCCCTGCCCCTGGGGCGCACTGAGATGGCAATTGAAACTGGGAGTAAAGGTACATGCCTGTAATCCCAGCTCTTTGGAGGCTGAAAACAGGTGGATCACTGTGAGTTCGATCTAGTAGTGAGACCCTAAACACCCTGCAGACCCTTACCTGAAATACAAAGAGAGAGTGAGACAGAGAGACAGAGAGAGAGAGAGAGGGAGAGAATAGGCTGAGATCATGCAAAATGCTCTCTTTAGCTTGCTATTGAAGCATACAATAATTATTAACTATATTCACTATACTGTGTAATAAAAAGCCATAATTTTTTTTATTAAAGTACAAATATCAGTGAGACAGTTTTAAGATACCTTGACAAGATGGATTTGATAAATTAATACATTGCAAACTGTTTTCATAATGTTTTGGTATCACAGAAGATGCATACATGATATTATACTTACAGACATTATTATACCGTATGACTCTTATCAGTAAATTAAGACAGTGTACCTGTTTGTGTATCTTATTTTTTATACCTGAATTATATCACAGATTCAATAATTAATACTTTCTACTTTGTTATCTTCCTAGTGGTTGTCCATAGTACTAGAAGCCAACATAATATCTTGTCCAACCACTATTAATGCAAATCTTGCTTCTCATAGAATTATGCAGAAGCATGGCATACTTATCCTAACTGTACTGTTTATACACACATACATCATGATTCTTCCTTTGTATACCCCTTTTTTTGTCTAGAGCTGTCATTATCATTAAAACAAGTTAGGTGCTTGAACTTGACAACACAATCCAACACAGTCCAGTATTCCACAACAACAGTGAGTTATCTGAAGAAGTTGTTGACTATAGCCATTTACAGCTCAACTTATTATTATGGCCTCATGTTATATACCTCATTTTTATACTTTTGTGCTGGATGGTTAAGACCAAGATAGAGCAAGACCTATATATATATATACCAAAAGATGTAGCTTTTGTTTCTGATAAGGTCAGTGAAGTTCCCTCAGGGTTTATCTTGTAATCCTGTACCTTACTCTGTAGATCCTTTGTCTGTGTCATCCATGTGGATGAGAAAGAGATAGCAATTTATTTTTTGGTGGAACTGGGGATTGAACTCAGGCCCTTGCACTTGCCAGGGAAGTGCTTATTCCACTGAGCCATCTCCCCGGCCCCCAAAAGCCAGAATTTTGAATGTTTATTAAAGAAATGGTCAATGTTTGAGATGATAGATATGCTAATTGACCTGATTTGATCAGTACATAATGCATGCATACATTAAAATAACACATTGTACTCCACAATATGTAGTTATGTATCCATTTTAAATATAGAAATAAATGGCTTTTAAAGTTTTACGAAGTCCAAAGGAAATATTTCAAAGAAAATTTCATAAATAACAGTAACAAAAAGAAAAACCTGTTTGGACACAGTGGCCATAGGAAATTTTATTGTTTAAATGCCCTAGAAAAAACATGGTACTGCCCAGGATTTTGTTTAGGAATTATTTATCTGAATAAATGTAAAATTATGATAGTAGACAAAATAAAATTACTTTATATTTATGTGACTACATTATTACAGCCCTTTTAGAGTACAGTAGGCATGTTCCTGATCCCCCTCTGTGACACATATCATGAAAGGAGGTAAATTACTCTCTTTTATTGCCATATAAATACAAACAGACCTATATTGTATCCATTTTTCTCATTTTGATCCCAGAGGAAAGAGAGACATCCTCACTGCCATTATCTGTATTTATTATTGTTTTGCACATCATATTTGATGGCATTAGTTTGAAGTCAATTTCCAAATTTGGGGATGCTTAATTAAATAAATTCATGCAAATGTAAGGCTCATTTTTTATGCTTAAACAATTGTCCACAAATGTACTACTGCAGAATTGTGTTTTGCTCCTGTATTTAGTCATAGTTGTGAGCATATTACCATTGCACTCTAAATGACACGATTATTTCAGCAGCAGGCTTCATTTCAAAATATTTCATATGCAGAATGTCTGCAAGGGATTTATTTCCTCTCTCTCCTTATTTACTTATTTTCTTTCTTTGTATTGCAATAAAATTGAAGACTGAGATGGAGCTAGCTCTCTGAATCCCAGGGCTGGGAGTAAATAATTCAGCACAGTGTGACACAGAAAATGCTTCCTTCTGTTTCATTTTTTACAACTTGTGTCTATAGACTCAAGATCATGCTTAGGTCTCTGATGTAGAGCAGGGCAGATTTCTTTGCTCAATCAGGAGGTGCACACTTAGTGAGGGGTAAGTAGAGAAGGAATACATGAGACAATTGGCTGTTCTAAAACTTTATGGAAAATGATAGTACTTTGAAGCTTTTGTTTTCCAGTGGATCCAGAATGATGAGCTTTATCAGCCAGGTAAGAAAAAGAAAATAAACAGATGTAATGTGTAATTCAGGATGAGTTCTTTCCAAGCACTTTCCTTTCCTCATTGTGCTGTTTGGATTTTGGACTTATAAGACAGAGTTGTGGGTATAAACCATTGCTTAACTGTCAAATGATATATTAGCTACACTGATCTTCTGGTCATTGCTAATATGTCTCCCCCCAACTCCTGAACCTTTAACATTTGGTAATATTTACCTCCTAAGTTTAACTACAAATTTTACTCCCATCGTGGCAGCTACCCAACAATGTTACAACATTTAAAACAACCACCTTCACTTAATTTTATACACAGTCAAATGCAATTCTGTGTGTGTGACAATCTAGGCACTGTATTAACTGGGTAGAGACCATCCTGCTGATGAGCACAACCCTGAAAAGACAACAGAGCATGTGTTGTCAACATCTCACCCATATCCAGTTCATTGAACTCAAAATGACTTCTGTCTGTCAGTGTCTACACCTCTGTGTCTGGAAGCTACTTCCAGAGTCACAGAATATCATTGTGCCTGTGCATGTAGCAAGCTGGAAGAATCAGAGAGTAATATTTCCCCAAAATAGCCCTCTATCCCTCAGGTGGAGAAGTTGGCATATGAATATTTCAACTTCTTTGCCCCTCAAGTAGGATGTTTCTGAGGAGTATGCTTTATACTGTTTTCCAAAACTTACTCATAGAATTAAGGACCACACATTCCTTGTAATAGCTGGGTTGACAGAATTATTTTTCTAGGGATGGCCAAATAGCTCAGTGGATTAAAGATTCTGCAAGCAGGAGCAGGGGCCAAGGTTTTGATCCCTGGGACTGCCATGCCAGCCCTGCCCCCAGGGTTCAATGAGAGGGCAATTGAGACTGGGTGTGGTGGCATGTGTCTGTAATCTCAGCTCCTGGGAGGCTGCAAACAGACAGATCACTAGGAGTCTGATCTAGTAGTGAGACCCTGAACACCCTATAGCTTTCCTTAAAATATAAAAAAATACATAAATAAACAAATAAAAATAATGTTATCTTTCTTGGTTGCTTTCCCTCATGTCATTATTGTCCTGCTGGCATTTCCTACATTTCTCTGATAAACTAATCATACTCATCTTATGTCTGAGTCTACTTTTCAAAACACCACACCAGGTTCAGAAGGTCAATTACACCTCACTTAAACTTGGAAAACATTTTACACTGAATATCCAGGTATCGTAAGATTATTTCTTTAAACAAACAGCATGATCTATGGATGGAGGGGCAACATTCCTCTACAACAGGCTTATGTCTTCCCTTGCCCACCCTTCAGGCTCACTGCAGGGTCAATAGAAGTGAAAGGTGTTCTAAGGATGCTAAGTTCAGTAGTGTCCTCTGACTGATCTCTGTGTGTTTGGCTTCCCTTCCTTCTAATCTGCCCTGTATAATGCTTCCAGACCTATTCTTCTAATACTTCATTTTTGCAATAGCTTTTTAATGAGACAAGAGTGAAACAAAGTGGCTCTGCTTCATTTCAAGCCTCTCTCATAACCTGGAAAGAAAAATTGGGTTGTTTATTTTTCTGGTCACTTTTTGCCAGCCCGTGGGTTGGCACTGGCTAAATTCCTCTGCAAAAAGCCTTAACCCTTGTTTGGTGTTGTCATAATTTGGATGCCATTAACTCTTCCAAGGATCAATGTGTGGGAGACTTTGTCCTCCATATAGTGGTGAATAGAGCTTAGTGGTGATCCTTAAGTTTCTGAAGGCATGTCTGTAAGAGGGATTAACCACTTAGCAGTTTATTTTTTATTAATTTATTTATGTTTTTGGTGGACCAGGGATTGAACTCAGGCCCTTTCTCTTGAAGGGAAGTGCTTATTACGCTGAGCCATCTCCCTGGCCCCTAAGAGGGTTTTCTTTTCCACTTACCATTTTACCTCCAGCATTACTCAGGTAATGCATTTGTTTATGTATTGACTATCCCAAGCATTGCTCAGACAAGTGTTATTTCAAGCAGTTGAATCTTGTATGATTCAACACAAGATTAATTCAATTTGATAAAATGTATTTTATATTATCTTACAAAAACTAAAAAAACTACAATTTTTGATCATCTTGAATTTAAATAATTGGACTGAAAGTAGTTAACATAGCTTTCATGGTACCAAAATTAATCTCCATAAATGTTTTGTTTTGTGATCACCCCCTCCCACATTCACTGCTTTAACTGTGATATCAAGTCATTAGGTCTTTACCAGAGCCAAGTTGCCAAGTTGGTTTTCATGGCCTATTGATAAATCTCTAGAATTGAAAGGCAAATAAATCCTTTTTTTTTTATTCATGGCTTTCTCAGCATTAACTATTTGGTCATATTAACAGAAAACAGGGGCCAGGGAGATGGCTCAGTGGCAAGCGCAAGGGCCTGAGTTCAATCCCTGGTTCCACAAAAAACAAACAAACAACAACAACAACAACAACAACAAAAAAAAAAAACAGAAAACAGATGTAATGTAAATGTCCGTCTCTAGCTACAATCATAGCTACATTTTTCTTTCCAGGTTTCATTAACTACTATCTCCTCTTAAATTACTGGATGACCTTCCTGTCATTCCTTGTTTCCCTTTGTTATGCCCCCCTCAATTCTTTTTCGTAATGTGCCATGTGTTTATTGCCAAGGCCTTCAGCAACAATCTAGAAACCAGGAACTCCAAACTCCAGAGCTGGAAATGCCACTTTCTTCCTCACATAACTTTGGATCTCAGATATCTCTGAGTGTATTGGAGCTTTAAATTCACTGTATATGAATAAAAATGGGAAGATCTATGTAGTATACCTTATGGTATTGCTATGTAGAATAAAATTTAGTTTTGCAAATGGAGAGAGCATTGTTTGTTTTATAAAATTAAAGAACAATATGAACATAAAATTTCATCATTATTGTATTTTAAAGGAGACTCTTAAGGGAGATGCTATAAGGATACTACTGAACAAGGAAATAACCAGAAGTGAGGTCACAGAAGGAAACAGACAACTCAAAAGAAATGTCTGTGCCGCTTGCAAGTCACTTATGCCAGTGATTCATCTGGTGCCATCCTCACTCAGGCCCTCAGGCACAAGGGAACACTATGTGGGTTACCATGGAAACTGCCAGCCAGAACCTGCAAATTCCAGCAACTTATAATATCAATCACCATGATAAAATGGTCTGAGCAAAGTGAAAAATGTGTATAATGGAAGACATAGAAAAAACTAGAGTAAAAATGGTCTACAGAAATGTTTCTCAAAATAAGTACTGGAAACTTATTAAACATGCACATCTATAGGCCCACCCTAAATGTACTGAGTCTGAATCCTTAGAACTGATACCATGTCTCTTTAGTAAACTACTAGATGATTATAATGTATGCTAAAATTTAAGCACCACTGTTATAAGAGTCAGAAAGTGCAATATTCAAACTCTCCATGTCTAAATGTGCAGTGTGTAGACACTGAAATAAATGTTTAAGAATGGATTCCATAATTTTCTTTCCTTTTAGATGAATCAAAAAAGTGACTAAAATACAATGATATAAAGTTTGACTATATTTGTTTTCTATTTCTACATAAGAAATAGCCACATAATAACATATGTAACACTTGTTCATTATTTCATACATACTATGGATAAGGAGTGCATGCACAACATTGCTGGACCCTTTGCTTGGTGCCTCAGAAAGGTAGAATCACGGCATCAGGCAGAATTCGATTTCTATGAGTGATTTGACAAGAAAAGATCTGTTTTGATGCCCTCTCAAGTTGTTGGCAGAATTAATTGCCTTGTGTATACAATTAAGGAGAGCTTGCTACACAAAAGCCAGCGATAGAAAGGGACTCCTTTTAAGGAGTAACATAAAATAGTCTTGGAGTTGGCAGTCTGTCACATTTCCTATATCTTATTGGCTAGAGGCAAGTCACAAGTTCCATGTACATTCAAGGGCTCATTTGGAAGAGATTGGGGGGGGGCATCTGTAATTAAGGCTATCTGCCATAGACTTCCCTTTGGCCACAAAATATGTGTGTCTTTCTTATATGGAAAATGAATTTATTCACATACTAAGATTTTTAAGAGTCTCATAACAATCTCATAATCTAAATCAGATCCAAACATAAATGAGGTTCCTGGATATAATTTATTGTGATAGTTATTGGTTCTAATATCTCTCTATCTGTGAACTTATAAAAATTATCTGACCCCAATATGCCAACATGCATGGGTGAGATTGGGTTAGCCAAAGTGCTGTAGACTTTCTAGTTCAAATGGAGAGAAATGGAAAGAAAACACAGTTAATGATCCATAGCAATTTTGAAATACTATATAGTCAGGCAAGTATTCAGTTACTTAATTAGATTTCAAGATTGAAGAATCATTTTTCATTGCCCTCAGCTCCATTCTCTGGACTCTTGGCTCATTTTTACTTCTACATAAAAGATGGTGTGTATTTGCAGCCAATTATTTTTTATCGGACTCTTTCCTGGTGGGATCAAGTTAGGGATGGAGAAGCCTCTCTTTATTAAGTACTCTCTTGTCTCTTCCAATTCCGTTTGCCTGGTTCTTTTTATTTGTTTTTAATTTGTTTAGAATATTATAACTGCTCATGCTTTTACTGTGTTTTTTATGAAGCATTTTTCTCATAAAACTTTGTGTCACATGCATATTAAAGATGTTTACTTCTTTATTAGACAAGTCAAGTCTATGTAGTTTTTCAAAAAAAAAAACACCTTGCAAAAAATATTTATTTGGTACAGGGTCTCACTATGCAGCTCAGTCTCAGTGATCCTCCTGTTTTTAGCCTCCCCAGTGCTGGGGTTACAGACATGCATCACCACTCCTGGACACAATGGCCAGCTCAGCATGCCCAAGCATAGGGCTAGCATTGCATGTGGTGCCAGGGATTGAACCCCACAAAAGTACTTTGTACAAAAAGAAAAAGAAAATAACTTACTTTATCTCGAATGTCTAACAAAGTGACTGACTGACAGGACTCTTAGGCTCTTCAGATATTGTGTTTCTTACTCTTCTCTTGCTGGGAAAAATACGAGACACTGAAAATCAGGGAAGGAAAAGCTTATTTAGCTCATGGTTACAGGAGGTTTCAAGACACTGCACCTGCTCTGCAGTGTCTAGAGGAGAGGCTAGGTGTGCTGCTGTGTCCAGGACAATCTGCTACATACCTCTAAATGAGGCCAGCAGGCCTGGGAGTGGGGATGGGGGAGGGAGTCGCATGCTGTCAGTTTAACTGTTCACACCTCTCTGGCCCCACCCCTCGAGCCCCGCCCTGGTCCTCTGGCCCCACCCTTCAAGCCATGAGCTGCCTGTTAAGCAGCAACTGCCCCGTGATTTACATGAGGCTTTGGAGGAACAAGTAGATACAAACCATAGCAGATTGATTGAGTGGATCTGCGGGATTCACTCCCTTGATAAGGCCTTCTGTGTGGCTAAATACTCTGATCTTTTGATTTTTCAGAGGTTTTAGCAAAATGTTGTAAGGTTACAACGTCAAACTTTTCTCTAGACTAAGCTGTCTTAAATTTTACATTGTTTGACATCTTAAGAGACTGGATTTTTTAAATCAAGTCCTTCTTCATTTCTGTTCTTCCTTTCACTTATTTCTGTAAAAGCCACCTTAAGAAACTAGGTAGCATTTTCACCTTTAAGTCTCCTTAGCTATATAACCGAGTTCATTGCTTACAAGTAATACTTTCCACATAACTGCAAGAGATAACTTTGCTGAATTTTTTGCCCCTACTTAGCAAAAGTTCTCTCTTTCTCCATTTATCAATAACATGTTTCACAATTTGAAGCCTCACCAGAGGCATTTTCCAATTCTAGATTTAGGCTTTCTTTATCACACTCTTCCAACTCTTGTAGTATCTACTTACTGCTCGATTCTAAAATTACTCCTATGCTTTAACTATTAGTAACAAGTTTCTTGTCTAGAACTACAACATCTTTAGATTTCTGTTTCTTTGTAACAAATTATCAGAAAATTAGTCACTTCAAACAACCTAAATTTATCATCACATTTTCTGTGAGACTATTACTTATCTTTGTCCACTACTTCAGTCTCACATGGTTGGGACTAAAGTATCACACAAAACTAAGTATTTATCAGACTTACATGAGACACAATTTACTTCCAAGCTTCCTCAGGTCATTGTCAGAATTCATTTTCTTGTGGCTATAGGATTCATGAAAACTAGCTTCTTCGTAGGCTGAATGAAGGAAGGAGGGAAGGAGGAGAGGAGTAAGGGAAATGACATCCCATTATCTTTGATTCATTTTACTGGTCAGAAGAAAGTCACAGTGATCACCCATATTCAAGAGGAGAGAACTTTTTAATGGTATGAGCATAAGAAGCTGGTTACTGGGGTTACATAGAAGTCTGTTGGCCATGCTGACCTGGCTCAAAAAAATAGAATCAATAGAATTTTTAGGCAAAAATTCCTTCCTGTTAAGAACATATGTAACGCGACACTCAGGAATCTAAGGGTGGAAGAAAAAAGGAAAACAAAAGTGTGAAAATAGGCAAAACAGGGTTTCATTACAGATTGCCAAGGGAAGCATTGGTTATGCTTTGCAATTACAGATGATGGCATCAGAGAAGGGAAAAAAATCAAAGGAAGAAATAGTTAGGCAATGATATGTGTGAAGCAGGACTTCACATGTGCTTCACATTGTGCTTTTAAGTAGGACTTGAATAAAAAGAGCATCCATTAAGAGGTGAGGGTGTGGGTATTACTTGTAGTTAGGAAACTAAAGTGGTTCAATAGTTATCTATCCTGTTATATTTGTCTAAAGCCTGTCTAAAATGCTGGTATTTCCTATCCCAAATGTTCCATTTTAATTGGCATGTGATGTAGATCAGAAGTCAATGCTTTATAAAAGTGATCCAAGAAAATCTATTGTACCACAGGGCTAAATGCCACACAATCGATTAAAGCAGTGCACTCATGTGCAACAAAGCAGTAGGAGATATGTCAAGTAGGATTAGCTGTAACTTATGTATGTTATGTAAGGCAGAGAACAAATATCTTAATGTTAGGCTCACCTCAGTTCTGAATTAGCTATAGGACATCCACGAATCAGACATCTCTTGGCTTTTTGGATCTCCTTGGCTTCATATATTTTTCCTTTCCCCTTTTCTCTTAGCTGTTGTGGTAGAAGCAGCCACAAAGGCTCTTTGGGTAGTCCCAATCTAATAGCACCACACCTTTTGCCTGCTCCTAAAGCCTCACTCCTTAGTCCTCAGCCCTGTACCTTCAGCTCAACCTACATAATCCAGAAGTATAGACACATTAATACCCTGGAGAATAAACCTTTGGCCAGTGAATCTCTCACATGGAGTCCTTGAGTGTACTTTCTAGATATAGCTCTTCAAATTAAATCATGATTTTTATTGGTACATGTATAGCTTCTTGGGGGCTAAATATCATACATCTAGTATTTCATTGTACTTAGCAAAAGAGAGCTCAGCAGTGTATTTCATATCTGTTCTCTTTTACTGCTCTGTTTTCTTTATTCCTCTCCAGCTCCCTGGAAGTGTATCCCTGATGAAATGTAAGCGAATAAGCTTCAGGAGCCTCAGGCTCTGCTTTCTACTGAATCCAAGTTACAAATGCAGGTACCTTGCAATATATCAATTTTGGCTTAGGTTTATATAGTAAAAAATTATATTTAACACAAATTTTAACATTTAAATCCATGCAACATTTTAAAACAAAATACTGTATGAGCAAAGTCTCAAAAATATTCCAAATACAATTGATAAACTGTTATATAACATGTGAAGAAGGCATTTGAGGCAAAGTGAGCGGCATATGCTGCAGGATACTAATCAGCTTTTCTTCTAGATGGTTAACAACCTAAGATCACAAGTCAGAGTTTGAGAAATAGAAGAGCCACAAGGCCAGCCAACATTTTGGCCCTAGCCTTTCAAGGTCAGCGAAGACTCAGGACATAGGAGAACCTGTACTGCAATATTATGAGACGCAGGTGAGCTCCAAATTTTCTGAGCAAGGAGATTGTGGAGCCACAGAGGAAAGAGATTGAAGTTCTATAGTGTGCCTGGGGAGAGTCTCATGAAGAGAAAACTTTCTCTCAGGCTCTCACAGAGAGCAATCTGGTCAAGCATTGGCTGTGACTCATCCACATGGATGACACAGACAAAGGAACTACAGAATAATGTACAGGACTACAAGATAAACCCTGAGAAGACTTTAATGACCACATAGGAAATATAAAGTACATGTGTTGGTATATAAGTTTTGATCTACCTAGGTCTTAACCATCCAGCAGAAAAGTATAAAAATGAAGTATACATCGTGAGCCCATAATATTAAGCTGAGCTGTAAATGGATATGGTCGACAATTTCTTTGAATAACTCACTATGGTTGCAGAATGCTGGATTGTGTTGGATTGTGGTGTCAAGTTCAAGCACCTAAGTTAGTTGAATGTCAATGGAGTGCCCACTTTTGACAGGTGTAGACAAAGGAAGGGTTGTAGAAAGAAAAAATCATGATGTGTGTGTATAGACAGTACAGTTGTGATAGATAACGCTGTGCTCCTACGTATTTCTTTGAGAGGCAAGATCTGGACTCTTGGTGGTTGGACAGGATATTATGTTGGCTTTTAGTACTATGGTCATCAACTAGGTAAATAATTATTTAATTTTTGATATAATTCAGGCATAAAAAATAAGATAAGGAAGCAACTACACTCTTAATTCACTGATAAGAGATATCTGCTGAAATAATATCTGTAAATATAATATCATGTATGCACCTTGTACAATACAAAAACGTTATGAAAACAGTTTGCAATGTATTAATTCATCGAATCTGTATGGTTAAGGTGTCTTGAAACTGTCTGATTGACATTTGTATTTTAATAAAATAAAAATAAATGAAAAAAAAGAGATGAAAAAGAGGATTTAAAACAGTATGTTATTGATATTAAGTTAGGTAGCCATAAATAAAGCCATTCCTTTGAAAGAACAAATTTGTTGAAGCATAATTGGTATGTAAAAAATGGAAGTATTAAAAATATGCTATTTAGTCATTTTAACATGTGTATGCATGTATATGTTCATGAAATTATAATTATAATCAAAATAATGAGCTTATCCATTACTCCTGAAAGATTTCTATGTCCCTTTGGAAAATCTTCATTCCCTTCCTACTTCCAACCAGCGTTCTCTGGAAAAGTATTGTTCTATTACATATCACTAAATTGCATTTTAAAGAATTATATAGAAATAGAACCATGCAACATACATTACTATGGACTATGTTTACCATTCATCATTCAGCATAATTGTTTTATGATTCCTCTGTTAGACTCTGTGTCAACAATTCATTTCATTTTTACTGCTGAGTAGTATCTCACTAAAATCTTCAGAATTTGTTTATTGAGCTGGGGAGATAGTTCAGCAGAATAAAGGCTTGCCTGGCAAGTACAAGGGCCTGAGTTAAATACCTGGTACCGAAAAAAGAAAAAAAAAGTGTTTATTTAACCACTTGTCAGGTGGTGGAAAACTGGATTATTTCTAGTTTGGAGATATTTTTTAAAAAGTTACTGTGAGGTACCCATGGACATACTCTTTTCTTTTAAAACCTAGGATAGGATGGCTGATTCATATGACTGTATGAGCATATGTTTAATTTTTAGGGAACAATCATGACATTTTCCAATTTGACTGTACAATTTTATATTACTACCAGAATTGTGAGTATGCTAGTTCCTTCAAATGTTTGTCAGTACTCAGTATGGTCTGTCTGTATTTTGAAACATTTTAGTGGTATAATGTAACAGTGCAGCATTATTTTATTGTTATTTTAATTTCCATTTCTCCAATGACTAAAGAGTTGAGCATTTTCTCATGTGCTTGTTTATAGTTATCCATTTTACAGAATAAATCATGAAGAATTAGTGTTATCTCTTCTTTATGAGTTTTTAGTCTTCTCCAATGAAGCCATACAGGACAGGTGATTCTCTTGTAAAAAGAGTTTTAAACACATATTTAATTTTTTTTTGGTTCTATTGAGATAAGGTCTCTCTTATGAAGTTCAGGCTGGCCTGGAACTCACTTTGTAGCCCAGGCTGTTCTTGAACTAACAATGATCCTACTGCCTCAGCCTCCCAAATACTAGGATTACAGGAGTGTGCCACCATGGCTGGTCCGTACGTAAGTTTTAAAATACATATATTTTTTTTCTATTTTAAAAATATTTTTATTAATCCTAATAAGAAAGAGATAGGTTTCAATGAGACAGTTTCAAAACATGTTAGTGTGACAGTTATAATAATTAATAAATTGCATGTTGTCTTCATAGTAGTTATTCACAGTACAAGATGCATACATGATCTCTTGTCTATATAATATTAGTACAAATATTTCTTCTCATTGAACTAAGAGAAAGTAGCTGCAAATCTATCCTAACTATTTTGTATATACATATTTACTTTTTCCACTATGTAATGGGCTTTCACTCATATCCTTCTTTTTTTTGTTTTGTTTTGTCAGATAAGGGTATTCCACTGCTGTTAGAGAAGCTGTAATTGGAGAAGTCTTTAAAGGATCTTGTCATACTTGATGCCAGTTAAAATACTGTAGATACTTGAATTTAGCAAAATATCCCAATAGAATCAAATGGTCATTAATAGTTGTAGGTTATCAGTAGAGCTGGCAATTGTCAGAAGTTGTTGACTGGAGCCTTTTACAGTTCTGCATATGAATATGGCTTTACTTTTTATACCTCATGGTCATACTTTCTTGCTTGATGTTTAAGACCAAATTAAAGAAAGACCTTTATAACTAGAAATGTAACTTTTGTATCTGACAAGGTTGGTCACAACCACTCAGGATTTATCCTGAAACCCTGTACCACAGTTTGTAGATCTTTTGCCTGTGTCAGCCATGTGGATGTATCACAGCCATTGCTTGACCAATTTGCTCTCTGTGAAAGCCTGAGAGAATGTTCTGTCACCATGTGACTCTCCATAGGCACACTCTACGTCATTTATCACTTTCCTCTGTGACCCTATAATCTCCTTGGTCAGAAAATTTGGGACACAACTGAGTTACAGGATGTTACAGTACAGGTTCTCCTATGTCCTGAGTCCTCAATGGCCTTGAAGAGCTAGTAAGAAAATATTGGATATTCTTGTAGCCATTTCTTTTTCTATGATTTTTTGGTCTGTAAACTTTAGTTATTAACCCTCCATAAGAGAAGCTTAATGATATTATTATCCTGTAACAGAGCCAGTTGAGCTTAATATCACTATCTGTCTGAGTATCAAACACCTTAGACATAACATGGAACTGTTATTTTCCAACAACCATAGATATTCTCAACTTTAAATCCCTATAGAATGTGAAAAAATTACACATTTTTAGACAGAAATTTAGAAATCAAATCATATATAGCATTCTAGCAGGACAGTCCTATGACAACTTTTTCTTGTCTCTTATTTCCTTTTGTTACTCTTTTTATACAAACACTTACTTTAAAGAGATTATAGCAATAATTGATATGATTTTAGAAGCAGTATGCATTTAGAAGACCAAAATGATAGGTATTACAAGCATGATTTTTGTGTTACACATCGCTATCCTCTGTGTACTTGTTTGGTTCACAGATATCAGCCTATAGAGTTGGTCAGAGTGAGAATTCTGTCCATTAATTGCTATTTATATGGTTATTTAGATTAATAATTTCTTCCTGAATGAACTTTGGTAGTTTTCACCTTTCTTTTAAAAAATTTGTCCATTTCAATGAATTTTGCAAGTAGATTTGCTTAAAGAATTTCTAATATTTTTATCTATTTTACCTATACAATCTATACTAATATTATCACTCTAGTCTAGTCTCTGACACCTCTCTCTTTCTCTCTTTGTCTTCTCATCAATCTGTCAAATATTTTTCAATTTTATGTATTTTTTCCCAACAATCAATGTATGTTTTCTTCCCCTGTGATACTGGAGATGGAAGTCAGGGCCTTGTACAAAGTCAACTAAGTGTTCTTCCATTGCATCCTGTCACCTTTTTATAGTTTATGATTTGTTTTTATCATTTTTTTAGTCCCATGATTCCTGTTCTGAGCTTCACAGTTTCTTAATTAAGCTGAAGTCCACGATTCTTTCCAGACCCTTAATTACATCCTCTAAGCCGAAAGAATTCTTTTGCCTTTACTGCAACTCCTGTCCTCTGAATGGTATCCTAGAAATTCTTTAAAGTCAGTAAATAGGGCCAATTGTAGAGTTCACCTCACTGGTTTCTCCTATTTCATGAAACACTAGCTTTTCTCATATGACATATGCATATACATATATGTGGAGTGTTTTGGAGACAGGGTATCATTATATCACTAAGTTGTCCAGGCTGGCAATTTTTCATTGAATTTTATGAGTAAATCTGGTACCTGTTACTCCATTTTGGCTGAGGTTAAAATTCGATTATTTGTTGACAACCATATTGATTACAAATCAGGAAGAAATATTTTGAGTATTTTACATTTTAATGAAATTATTATTTACTTATTGGCATCTTTTACTATGTCTTCGTTATTTTTTGAGGAATTTCAAAATTGTTTTTGGCTGATATTTAACCCATAGTTGTTCTCCTTCAAAATAACATTAGCCTTATTATATAGCATATCGTATATTAACATTTTTATGTAGTATATCTTATTTTTCTGGAATGGAGTGTAAATATTAATTGGGAAATGTCTATATTTGATTTATATTTATCTCTTGTGAAAATAATTCTAGAAGTAGACTGCAGATATGTCACAGAACATTTATGAAAGTCTGAGAAATACATGTCTTCTGTCCTATCACTCCTTAGTTCACAGGTTCCAACTTCCTTGTAATTAACAGAGTGGCTACTGGAGCATCAATCAAGAAGCCCATAGTCAAGGTCTCCTTGTAAGCCATCTTTCTTTTGATGGATTTCCAGGGTTCCATCCAGTATTTTCTTCTTATTGCAATGGGTTGGTCATTCATATCTTCAAGGAAATGTCTTCCTGCTCTATGCCTTCCTGACTTGAATAAAACTGAGTAAAGTTTGTTAACTAAGTAACAAGAAAAGGAGTAGTGGAAAGTTACTGAATCTCTGTGACATTTGACCAACCATTTTAATACAAGTTGAGTATTATCTGTGACATCTTGAACACAGAAATGGCATAAGTTTCCAAGAAGATTTTTCTTGAAACATAAACCAAGAAGCTGTGGAATGTGAGTCAGATTACAGCCTCCTCCTCGGTTTCTCAATGTTCTGGGGACTCAGTGCTGAAGATGGCCAATGGGAAAAAGAAAGGGAATACTTCAAAGTACTTATCTCAGGAGAAAACCTTACCAAAAACTGGTCGTGTATGAAATATAAAGAATGTGTCTATCAAAGGGAGAATTAATGGAGTAAGGAAAGAAAGGATTATGGAAAGAGTGTCAGAGAACTCATGGAAGCCACTGTAATGTCTATCTGGCAAGTTCAGCTCTGCCTAGGACTTGAGGCAGTTATGTCTGAGTCATGCACGGAGGACATGTTCTCTATTGGCAGTCAGAATGTTGATATGATGTGGCACTAATACATCTGGTATCTTTGGTGACATGATGAGAAAGTTACATTCTCAAGTGTCATCAAACACACTGTCATCTTTGATGGTCAGCTCATGAGTCGCCAAATCTTTTCCATGTGCCTCATCGAGGACCCTGCTAGGCCAAGAAATAAACCCTACATTAACCCTGAACATCTTTGTGCTTGTCAGCTTGTATACCTGAAGCAGGCTCTCATTTGGAATCAAAATTAAAAACAGAAAACAATGAACATGCTGTATTATAAAAGTAAAGAATTTTAGGTCAGATGGGCTAAGATGGTGTTAGTATTCAATATTTTGATAATTGGGTAGTTTGGGGCAAATTACTCAGTATCTTTGAGACGCATATATTATTGAAACAAGGAGATCATAATACCAATGGCTTCCACATATGCTTTTTATGAGTCATGCTTATGTTCTTCACAAGAAAGAAAAGTGACTGTTAGGGAGCTTGGACTATAGCGAAAGCATCTACCCTTTGTTAGGGCTTTAAAATGCATTGGAAAAGAATATCTGTATCAATAAATACTGGTTAAGGGAAATTTTGATGATTCTGTAAAATGAAGGTTTCATTTAAATAAACATTTCCCAAAGAATGTGTTTTGAGATACTGATAAATAGTGTGCCTTGTACATATGTGTGCCTTAGGATGATGCTGCAGGAAAAGTCAAGGAGACAGTATTGTTCATGACATCCAGAAGATCTCCATACCTCTCTCTTTTGCCTATCTCTGCATTGAGTGTTATATGAAATAAAAACCATCTTCCTATTTTTTGCTGTCAGCTGATTTTAAAGAATGAAATACAAAATAAATACATACAAAGTAGGGAGTTCAAATGATTCCTTAAATTATCCATCCAGTGTTTCAAAAAATATTTTAAGATATATGCTAATGTGTTTATTTTGCATTACTGGTTTCCCTTATTCATTGAAAAGTAAGTTTTAGGGCTGGTCAAATAGTTCAGCAGAATAAAGTGGCTGCAAGCAGGCACAGGAGCCAGAAGTTCGATCCCCAGGCCTGCTGCACTGTCCCTGTCCCTGGGGCTAGTTGAGAGAGCAATTGAGACTGGGCATGGTGGTGCACACCTGCAATCCCAGCTCTTGGAAGGCTGTAAACAGGTGGATCACTATGAGTCCAGTCTAGTAGTGAGTCCCTGAACACCCTGAAGACCTTTCCCTAAAATACAAAAAAGAAAGCAAGTTTTGTCCTTTTGTTTGTTTCTTCTTTGTAAGAGTCTCTTTGCCTATGAATTGCGCTCAGAGAAACACTTTGGCCATTCTTTTAAGATCACAATACACAGTATAGCAGCTATTGTTAGGCTACAATTATTTTGTTATGAATTTTTGTTTTATTTTTTCCTAGAAACTTCCTATATTTTGTAAGCTACTCACATTTTGGTATCATTAGTGCATCCAAACCCTATTCTTTACTGATCTAAAGTAGTAATGCTTAACCAAATAGGATTTTCCAGGAGTCACTATCTCTCTTAATCCCTACTCATAACTTCTTTCAATTTTTAAGTACATCAGTACTTATTGATCAGTACATTAATTAATAATGTTCTTATACTCTCATGTGCCTAGTTGTGTGGTGCTACACAAAACAAGCACAAATTTCAATTCCTGCCACTAGGAGACCTACAATATCTCTAAATAGAAAGGATAATTGATTCACCCAAATCATAATTAAATATTATTACACAGTCCTAAATTGGACCATAATTTTCCCTAAGGCAGGAATTGAGAATTTAGCAACCTGTGGGCTTATTCTTGCCTGTGATGTGGCAAATTGTTATAGCCATATCGTTGAACCAATTGGCTTACTCACGAAATGACGCTTAATATAAAGCAATAAATGGCCATTTAATAGAATGGAGAACTGTCTACTCAGAACTTCGTAATCAAGAGTGATTCTTATGCAAGTCCTTTGGAGTGCTTGTTGCTGGATGCAGAGAAAAGGAAAGAATGAAATTATGCCTTGGAATGTTGTTACTCCACTTCAGGACTATCTTAATAATACTGATATCCTAATAATGATGATGGTCCTTTATATTTCACCAGTATTTAGGGGTTTGGAAAGATTTTCATGAAAATTTTGAGAAGTAGGTCAGCATTAAGGAAACTGAAAATGCTATGAGTTCTGTCAGATCTGCACACAAATTTAGTGTCTATTGTCTGGGTTCCCAATTTTATCACCTGTAAAATGGGAACATTAATATATTTACAAGTGTATCCATTGTTTGAAATCACTATATTTTGAGGTGGTTTGTTATGTTGCAAGAGATATCACATAGCTTTTTAATCTTAGAATGTTCCAATCCCAGGAAAGAAATCATCCATTCTTTTACATAAATACATCAAACAATCTTACATTATCAATTAGTTTACACCCCTTGTTTCTCTTGTCTGAGTCCAAGAGCACCAGCCAATTTGTGATCACAACCTGATCCGTCACATAGTTTGCCCACAATGACCAACGGGATGATAATATGAATTCCAAGAATTCTTAGCCCATGGTATGGCAATTATTCCTGATAAATTATGCTAAGGCCATTCTTTTAAGAATGAATCATGAACAGGCTTAAAGAAAACATTCTAGTAATAGATTTCACACTGTAAAAATTATTTACAAACTTTGATTTCAGAAATACTTTTCTAAAATTCACTGTCTACATCTTATATCTTTCACATGTCAATATTTGTGTATAATTTTTAATTTGCTATATAATTATTATTGATTTTCAATACAGTTAATACTGAGTACAAAAAAGGAAGACATTCTATATTGCATATTTTAACTTTGCCCTCAGAATTTCTTTCCACCTTTTCCTATCTTGCTCTTTGCCTCATGGAACTGACTCCAATGTAGATTGCCTGAGCTAATGATTTTGCCTGTGGCTTCTTGCTTGGCTTCACCAATAGAATGCCCCTTACAGAGACTAGAGAGCTTAAGTAATAGCAGAACATTCATTGTCACAATGCTCTCCATGTGGGGTCTCTTCGAGATGCCATAGTTTCTGGATTGATGATTGCAGCTCACCGAGAATCTCATGGAAGTCACTTTGTCTCATAACCTTTCACACCTATAGGTGGAGATAGAGCCTTTTGACCAGCTTCCACTTTTAATCTATCTGGTATGCTTTCCCCACCTCTGGTCCACACTTTGGTAAATAGCCCTTGTATTAAATTCTCCTGGAATTATCCTAATTTCATCATGCCATCTGTCTCCTGTAGAACCCCTGGCTGAACATGTGGGTTTGAGTATTAAGTTTGTCAGATGTATACTTCTTGGCTTCTGATTTATTCTTGAGAGATGGCTCCATATCCAATGAGCTGATCTAATCAGATTTTAGGGCCCATGAGACTGATAGTCTAGCCAGCCCGGATCTTAAGAAATTCACACAGAAATGAATTCCTCTAAAAGCCAGTCAGTTGGGTTTTCCCCTGTGGAGTGAAGAGCAATAAACATACTTTCCCATATTCTAAAGTATCCACTTACAGGAGAGCTATTATGAGTACATAAACTACATACAAATTGTTTTGTGTATGCCTGGCCCATAGCAAATGTTCAATATGGTATGCACTGCTGTTTTGTTGAATGCCCCTTTGACACTACAACATGGTCTTTACTGATCAAATGATGTGTGATGCATTTCTTGGATTCTTTCTTTAGATGCTTTTGTTAATGTGGTGTATGGAGATTATAGGGACTGGGGTAAAGAAAGAAAATGTAGGTGTGGCATGATTTACACACAGTGCACCTTACTTCTATAAATTCTTATAACAAAACCACCAAATGGAAATGATTGTGATGTAACAATTGTCATATAAACAAATTTAAATGAATGAAACACAGAGATACCCTGAAGCA
The DNA here is from genome assembly GCA_004027165.1 of Ctenomys sociabilis. Classification (NCBI taxonomy): domain Eukaryota; kingdom Metazoa; phylum Chordata; class Mammalia; order Rodentia; family Ctenomyidae; genus Ctenomys; species Ctenomys sociabilis. Next base: position 18,716 of record PVKA01017870.1, on the reverse strand, counting down.
GAAATGGCACTCTAAGTAAGATAAATAATCTGGCCAGTTTGTTGAAATTGTGTTTTCATGAGGCATTTGACTTATTTGTGCCCTGAAACATTGATATAAGACAGCAGGGTCAGAGGGTGGAAGGGACACAGGGTCCTCTGGGACAAGGTACTGTTTTTGTTACCCATTGATGAACAAGGAGAGTCAAACAAAAACTCTCCAGTATTTTTTCCATATCTGCAAAAGGCAGCATCCAAGGGGCCACGTGCATACGTACTGTGGCACAGAAATCATGCCCCCTGCCTACATCCTTTGAATAGGCCCCTGATAGCATAAATGACATCTTGTCACTGACTTGTCACCAACTCACTGATATGTATTTACACACAATTCCCACTGCGTGTAGAGAGCCATTCAAAATCAATGTTAATCATTTCTGTTGCTCTCTGATAGATGCTTTTAGAGTTGCTTGATTATTACATATGCATGGCACCTCAGTCTCCTGTCCGTAGCTATCATTTTATGTAACATGTGACCTCACAGTAGCTCTAAGGCAGCTCAGGAAAAGGCAGACAACAAGGCATCTTGAAGAGACACCAATTGAATAAAGATTATCAAGAAACATGGGGTGCAATTGCACAGGGTGAAGTGCTGAGCAATGGTTTGAAGTGTTCCTCTGAATGGCCAGTGGGCAGACATAGATGAAGATATAAATCATAAGGTGGAAAACAATGTGTAAGATCAAGTGTGAGCCTTGGCAAGTAAATAAAATAATGTCTCATCAAGGTTATAAGAACCTTGACAGAGAGATGTAGAATAGGAAACTGATTTATGAATCTTGAAAAACACAGAGTTACCTGACTCTACACTAAGTGGGTACCAGGTCAAAAATAGTTTAAAAGGTGAACCCAATTTAGAGTTGTAATTCAAGATAGACAATGTTGAGTGATAAGGCAATATTGGTTGTAAAGGAACAAAAATAATCAAATTATATCCTAGTTGGAAGTAATTTAAAAATCATATAAACAGTTAACTAGAGACTTCATAGTTAGAGCTGAGAAAAAAATGAAAGAAAATGACTATTAAAATTAATAGACATCAAATCTGTATAGCTTACTCCACAGCTAGAATAATTTTCTTTGGAAAATAGAAAAGGGAGGGGGATTCAGCCCTGGTACATAATATAACATTGACACTCTATGATCTTACTTAGATATTTTATGTTATCTCTTCAGTCAGAGAGATATCTATTACCATATGCTGTAGTTAGGCATCACAATTGAAGTGGAGTTATAAAAGAGCTCTGCCATGTTTTTCATTATCTTGATCCCCTAGTCTCTCTTTTTATCCTCAATTGCACTAACAGTACAATTGTTCTACCAAGTAAAAAGCAGGGCTCCTTAAACTGTTGTCTCTCCCTCTCATTCTCTCTCTCTCTCTACCTTATTCCCTCTCCCAGTCCCTGTTCCACTCCCTGTTCCGCTCCTTCCCTCTCTCCTTCCCTCTCTCCTTCTCTCTCTTCTCTCCCTCACCCTTCCCCTCTCTCTCTTCCTCCCCTTCTCCGTCTTTCCTCTCTACAATTGCTAAGTCTGAGTTAGAGCACTATGGCCTTGATCTATCCAACTGTTGACTCAGGGCACATGCAGAAACCAAAACACAAGACTTGAGTGCTCTTAGGAACAAATGCACTTCAGATTAGGAAGGTCTTGGTCATTTTAGTCCTGTATAATTTGACTTAATGTGCTCGAATAAGAAAGAACTAGGAACTTTCAAAAATCTTTGTATTCTTTAATGGACAACAATTATAGTGCAAAATGGAAAAAGAGAGAGGAAAAAAAGAGAAAGCTGCTTTTTTCCAGCTGAAAATATCTAAGGTTGCATTAGTGAAATCTGGATTTGTTCTCATCAAATGTGTTTGTGACTTGTTGGCAAAAGGTCTGGGTAGAAATACCATGTAAATAATAATGTTTGAAAAGGAATTGTATGGCCTGGCCAAATAGCTCAACAGATTAAAGCATCTACTTAGGCAGATGCAGCCTTATCTCCGGGACACACTGAGAAGAGTGCAGTGAGACCCTGTGGACCCTGTAGAACCTGCCCTAAAATACAGAAAGAAAGAAAGAAAGAAAGAAAGAAAGAAAGAAAGAAAGAAAGAAAGAAAGAAAGAAAGAAGGAATTATACTTCAAGTGTTTTGTTAAATTTTATTTATTTATTTATTTATTTATTTATTTATTTATTTATTTATTTATTTTTGGTGGAACTAGGGACTAAACTCAGGCTCTTGCACTTGCCGGGGAAGTGCTTATTCCAATGAGCCATCTCCCCAGTCCCATTTTATTAAATTTTAATTACTTAAAGTAATTTTTAAATTATTATTTTATTTATTTTTTATTTATTTTAATGCATTCAGTACAGGGTTTACAGGGTCTCCCTACACAGATCTGACTCATAACGATCCTCCCAAGAGCTGGATTACAGGCACACAAGCCACCATGCCCAGCCTCAATCACTGTTTCAGCGCACCCCAGAGCCTGCCTAAGTAGGCACTTTAGTCCACTGAGCTATCTGGCTGGCCCTAAATTATTATTATTTATTTCTGAACACATTGCTGTGGATTGATTTTAGGATTGCTTATACCAATACATTTAATAATATAAGGAAAAAAAAACAGTTTATGAGAAGCAAATAAAAGGAAGGTAGAGGAAGCAAATGAAATTGGTTGAGATGGAGCTGGGAGTCATACTGGTAACTGAAATTCATGTTCTATATTTCCAGAATTCTGCTAGAGACATGGGTGCTGAGAGACAAAAGCAGACCCATGATTTCCAACATTGATGCAAAAAAATCAAGCCTGATGCTCAGGAAAGCTAGAGTGCAATGTCTCCCCTAAGTTCTCACAAATAGGGCATAATGGACCATTGCCTCAGTAGCATCCCTACAGTAAATAGATAAAAATGGGCTGCAGAGGACAGTTCTCAGACTTCCCTTGGTTGCACCATATGAGCAGCAACATGGCAATGTGGCTGAAATACCACCTCCATCTGCCCTGGTCAAACTGGCTCCAAGGAAGGAGGTGAATGTGGAGGAAGAATGAAGGGGAGCCTTGCACATCCTTCACTCACTCACTCACTCACTCACTCACTCACTCACTCACTCACTCACTTCTCCTATGTATTTGCTTTTTGAGTCAAGCTCTGCAAAAGCATGGAGCGCAGTCTGGCAGCCCAGACAAGGCGCTAAACAGCAACTCTTCTGTATTACCAGCTTTGTAAACCAGAAATGAGACTGAATTCCTGTGCATGTTGAAGAGCCACACTCTTAGGGCAGTTTGCCTTCATGAAGACCAGAAGTTTCTCCTTCACTTACTCGTGACTGCATATGCCTGGACTCCACAGCAGTCTAAGGGAGGTTTCCAAATAAATGCTCATCTGGCTTTTACCAGACCAAAATCCTGTATATTAATGTGTAGTAATGGACAGTCACTTTAGCAGAGGAATGCAAAATTGGCAACACAAGGCTAGTTTTCCAAAAATATGAAAGCTAGTTTTCAATTAGAATAAAAAATATAGCAAATTTTAAAACTTTTTCATGATAGGGGAAATAACTGAGTGGTTTAAGAGCCTTCTGGCAAGCTCAAGAACCCAATTTCCATCCCTGGTACTGTATGTACAGATGCTGGATGCTTGTAATCCCAGGGTTGCGGGGAGGGCAGACTCTGAGACAGGAGGATCACTATCAGTCTGAGCTGCATAGTGAGATCCTGTACCAAATAAATAAAGAAATAAAAGACTGGAAAATATTAAAACTTTTTCAATATGGCAAATAGAACAAAAATATTTTAAAATGTATAGTATTTTTAAGAACAAACTGTCTAGCACACCTTGGTAATATATTATTTCCCACATATTTGGACACATACTCTATGAACTTTCATAATACCATTTTCCATATATAGAAGAAAATCTAGTTCAGCCTTTGTTCTAGCATGAATGATACAAATTTGTATTAGTTTCTATTTATAAATTAGGAAACATCTCTCCACATTCCCGATTGATGTGGACAGTGATAAGCACACTTCTAAGTTTCTCCCCTAGAGCCTCACAAGGTTGTCCTGAGGACACTGTGACCTTGGGCTTCTGACATTCGGAACTCTGAAAGAATAAATTTCCGTTGGATAGCACATTCACCCATGCCTTGATGGTAATGCCAAAGATGATAATGAAAAGCTAAGGACAAACAGTGAGACTGAATAATTAAGCATTTTCTTTCCTCTCTTAGAGGGCCCTCCTTGTCTGATCAGTAGACTCTTCACAGACCAATGTCTTCTAATTTCCAATTTTATAATATGCAAGTTCACATTAACCTGCCTGAGGTCCACCATATATACTTTATATGTTATGATATTTTATAATTTTTGCTCATAATTTTGTGGATCAAGAAAAGTACCCAGACTTGATGCAGTCATTATTTCATCTTACTCCCAGGGGAAATGAATACCAAGAAGTATACAAAGAAGTTGAAGCTTAGTTTGATGTCAAGCCAGAATGGTAATTTGAGGTGTGTCCTTCAGGATGACTATGAGTGCTCAGTGCATGAGTAGCAACAAAAATACAGTATTTAGTGATTAGAAAGACAGACTCCACAGATATTAGGACCTGATTGCCTACAGTATTGTATTTTTTCTCTTCTTAGGTACATAGGAAGATTATATTTTTACCTATGTGAAGTTAAGTACAGTCATGTGACTTCATATGACCAATGAAATATGAGCAGACAATGTATGTCACAGGCAGAAACTGGGAGATCCCTAACATACTTTTCAACGCTTCTCAGATATTTACCCCTTCAGCCTGGACCACAGACAACATAGGTTTAAAAGTATCAAAAAGGATCTATAAATAGATGTGAAGGGTTAGAGCAATAAACAGACTTGGGATATTTAAAGCCACTGAAAGTTAAAGCTTGCTTGTTACCATGAGATAGCATGGGGTATACTGACCCTATGGTTTTATCCAATCCAAGAGATTCGAGAAGGGCACTGTGATCTTAGATGATGCTTGTTCAGAGCCAAACATGGCCCATACATCTATATGTGAACACGTAACCCATGACTCAGCCTACAGTTTTCTAGTCACCTCTTTTACAGTGATAGAATAAGGATCATGAAACCAATGGGACATCTTATAGAACACTTCCATTTAAAATAAACCTTCTATTGTCTTAATCAAAACTTCTTTTAAGTGGATCCCTCCACATTTGCGCATATCTACTCAGAGTCTGGAGAGTTACTTATATTGTTGTTGTCAATGATTTTTGGAACATGGTCCCAGTTGAACCTTGAATCTTCTATGTAGCTCAGGCTGGCTCCTATTTTTTGCCTATTCACTCAGCCTGTAAGTGCTGGGATTACAGGCATATACCATCATGCCCAACTGAACCTCAAGTTTTTAAAGTAAAAGCATGAATGAAGGGTGTTTCTGAAGGCCTTAAAAATGACACCTTCAGCTGAGTACAGTGGTGCATGCTTGTCATCCCATCTACTCAGAAGACTGACACAGAAGAATAGCAGGTTTAAGGTCAGCCTGGGAAATTTAGAGAGACAGATGGACAGATCATTAGGTCTTCTGTACACAAATCAATAACAATACCATCAGCAAAGAGTTCTGAACTCAAAAACTCAAGCTTGAACTGTCTTTCTGAGTTTCAGGTAGAGGTGAGAATCGCTCATGTATCTTAAGAGAATAAAACATAATGTGCATGTTGTTAGCAACCCATAGAATTCAAATATGGAACTCAGATTCCAAATAGGAAACTGGACTTATTACTGTAATAATTTAATATCTATCCTTTTATTCTGAAGTAATCCTGAAAGTGGAAAGCAGGATAAAGACAAGGCATTCTGGGGTTCTTCCTTTGTGCTAGGCACTAAACCACATATACAAAATAGTTAGTATAGATATGCAGCTACTTTATCTTAGTTCAATGGAAGAAAGTTTTGCAATAATAGTATTTAGATATCATATCTACATCTTGTTCTCTGAATAACTACTATGAAGATGAAAATATGAATGTATTAATTATTGTAACTGCCCTACTAACCTGTTCTGAAACTGTTTCATTGCCATTTTATCTTTTTTTCTCATTAAATGTATAAAAGTTAAAAAAAAATTCTTCGAGCAGCCATCTGGGGGAAGTGCTATCATTTGATCAATGAAAGTCCTGAGATTCTAGGAGTGTGACTTGCCTAAGGTCACAGAGCAAGTAAGGAACAGAGCCAGGATTCCAACCAGATGGCCTGGCAGCAAAGGCTTTACATTTGGAATCTCCCATCTCTATCCTCTGCCACACTTAACTGAAGTTAAATGGGACAAAATAATTGCTACAGTAACCAAGGAACAATAAGGTACAAAAATAAAGAAATGCTATTTTACCAGTAGGAGTAATTTATATCTTGGAAAATTTAAGGTTTTTCATCTCTTATGAAAGCTCCTTATTAAGTTATCAGTTAAATAGACATTGTTTATTTGTTACTTGACATTGTTTATATCATTTATTTAGGAAATCCTGTAAGACTGACCTTTTGGATGGAAACACAATCAATGTTATCATTTTCAAGACAGCAAACATGAAGGACAGTGATAGATTCCTTGGGTTGTTCTGGGAGCTGTCGCCTGGGAGATAGAACATTCACTCTCTGTTCATCAACTTTGTAGCTTGTGCCTGTATCGTAGCTTTTGCCTAAGGAAAAATTATGAGATCAAATTCATAAAATTTTAAGATTCATAGTAGAACATGTCTTTGCTAAGACCAGAGTTTCATAGATATGGAGATACTGCCTTATTTATGCACAGCTCCCTCTCCAGCCTCAAAACTAGGTAAGTTGCTTCACTTGTCCTTTATTAGCCCATTAAGTCACTTACCCCTGCTGAGATAGAGCCCTATCATTGGTCCAATGGAGAAAATAAGACATAAAATTTTTCTGAGAATTGTTCAGGAGATTCTTGGGCAAATTTTACTTTAGTGGCTAAAAGCCCTCTGACTTCGATCTTGGAATTTTTAGTTCTCTATCTCTCCAGAAAATGATGGAAACACAAAATTAGGTCTATTAACTCTTGCTAAATTAGTCCAACAAAATTCTAAGTTATCTGCTTTGATGTATGAAAACTAGGAAAACTCTCACTTGCAAAAGGTTGAAATCAGGATGTAAAATTGAGTGAAACAAACAGTAAAAAAGCAAAATCACACCCATTTCCTGCAGCTTACATTTTTATAATTTTGAATTTCCCACCTCTTTGCTAATCTTTAAAGGGGGCCTAGACTTGCTCTTCAAACGTAACACCATAGTCTCCTTTTTGCCTGCTCCTTCACACTAGGTGAAACTGTAAGCCCTGGGAATTACAAAGGAGATGATTAAGAAGTTTGAATGATAGTAAGACAATGGCAGTAAGACACGCCCTTTTCAGCACTCAGGCCTGCGGGGGAAACGCATCAACACAGATTTTTGTGACCCCAAAACCAATGGAATAAAAGACAATCTCTACTCAGTGATTCTCTACCCCTGACCAAGGAAGAGAAGACAAGTAAGGTACAGGGATTGTTCCTTGGAATTCAATGGGAGTCTTCTTGCCACAATCAGGTGACATACAACCCGAAGGGGCACAAATAAGGAATCTCATCACCACTGATCAGTGAGGAGATTGGCTCACCACATTAATTGTGCCTGTGACAACCTAACCCCACCAAAATGAACTAAGGTAGGTTGGAAAGTAGCTTAGATGACTCTAGTAGAGTAAGTGGTCTCACTCAGGAAGTTCTCATTTGTTTGGGTCTGCAATTATCCACTTTCAGCTAGAGGGAATGTGTAATGTCATTTCTGTCTAGACAATTTATTTATTCCATAGAAATTGAGACTTTTGCAGGCAGAGGAGATTGTTCAGCAGTATAAAGAGCCTGCTTAGACAAGCTTAGGCAAGCACAGGGACCACAGTTTCATCACAGGCACCGTGGTTGGATCCCAGGCACCACATGCCATGCCAGCCCTGACCCCAGAGTGTGCTAAACTGGCCACCAAAAAAAAAGGAAATTAAAAATTTTGCCCCCACAAAAAGGCTGTATCTGAGTGTCAGCAGTAGTTTCAATTGCAGTAGGCAAAGACTGGAATCAGCCTGGATATGCTTCAACAGGTGAATGGATAAAGAAATTGTGATGGATGGAAATTCATGCAGTGATTAAAAAAGAATAAACCACTGATATAAGCAACAATTAGCATTAACCTCCAGTATATTGCAGACAGAAAAATGCCAGCCTTAGAAAATTGTATGAAATATGATTTCATTTATAAAACATTTCTGAAATGATGACATTTTAGAAAGGGAGGACAGTTAATGATTGCCAAGAATGGGGTGTGGGGCAGGAGAGGAAGAAGATATGTTATAAACAAGGAATACAAAATGTTCTTAAGTTGATGAAACTGTCTGTTCTGGATCTTAATAGACGGTGGATACATAAGCCTGCAATATTATAAAACAGTACGGAACTAAGTACACACAAAATTATAAGAAGAACTGGGTAAATCAAAATAAGACTGGTGGATTGTATTGGCATCAATATCTTGTTTGTGATCTTATAACTTTTTTTTCTGAGTATATTATCCATGTTTAAATCATTCAGAAGCTCTTTGATTATTTCCACAGGAACTATAGAAACATGTTGTGCTAACATTGTCTTTCAAAAAATTATATAAAATAAATTTATTAGTTTATTAGAAAAAAAGTCAAGTTGCTTTGTGTCTGTTAGCCACAAAGTAGTGGGATTAATGATGGCTTTAATTTTTTGCTTAATTGTAGTGTTGAGGTGCCCAGCATGATGATAAGAGGAGAAGTACCACAACCAACATTTATCGACTCAAGTCTTTGATTTTTCATATAGAGATTGAATTACTAATAAAATTGCTTTTTTCTAGATGCTATAGTCTTATCATCAGATAAAAGAAGTAAAAATCTGTTATCTCAAAGGATAGGAAGTGTGTATAGTTCCTGGAACATAGCAGATTTAGAGACTATAATTCTCCCTTGAAGCACAACTTGCTTACCCTGTCATGCACTATACTACCAGTGTGTTTATATATACATACACAGCCTAAAAATAATAAGAGATTTGTAGTGCTCTTCCTTACATATCTTGTAATCTAAAATAAATCATGCCATTGGAGTAAATCTGATTAAGTTAAAGGATGTGGCTTATCTTCAGGATACAGTTATTCATTTGGTTTTGTAAACAAAGAATTATATGCTAGAGATTATTGAAATACATGATTTTCGAAGGAGCTTGATTATTTTCCACCAGTCACCATTTCATGACAAAGCACTTTCTGGTTTTATTTTAGAGACCTGGTAGTTTTTGGTATTTGACACAAAGCTAAAGCCAGTACATTTTGCCTGGAAATATGGAGAGAACTATGAATAATTCAACAAGTTCCCCACCTCTGTATAGAATCTCAGAGCAAATTTCCAAAGTCTCCTGACAATTGGAGAAAGTGCTTTCTATTTAATTCAGTGAAGCAGGATGGACACCTGTAGACCTAATTCTAAGAACGTAATGTGGGCTGAGAAAGATTTCGATAACTAATTACAAAATTTGCTATTTAGGAGTTGGAAAAACTTCTTAATTGATTTCTATTTCTAAATTTACAGCAGTTATATTTTCTTTATTTTTAATTAATTAATTATTTATTTATTTTATTGAAGTAGAAATATGAATCAGACGGTTATAAGACACCTTAACAAGACAGATTCGATAAATTAATACATTGCAAACTGTTTTCATACTGTTTTGGTATCGTACAAGGTGCATACATGATATACTTACAGACATTATTTTAGAAGATGTCTCATCAATAAATTAAGAGTGTAGCTGTTTACTCATCTTATTTTTTAAACCTGGATTGTATCAAAAATTCAATAATTATTTTCCTAGTGGATGACCATAGTACTAGAAGTCGACATAATATCCTGTCCAACCACCATCAGTCCAGATCTTGCCTCTCATAGGATTATGTAGGAGCACAGCGTTATCTATCCAAACTGTACTGTCTATAAACACATCATGATTCTTGCTTTCTATACCCCTTCCTTTGTTTACACCTGTCAAAAATGGGCACTTCATTGTCATTCAACTAACTTAGGTGCTTGAACTTGACAGCACAATCCAACACAGTCCAGCATTAAACAACAATAGTGAGTTATTCAAAGAAGTTGTCGAACATAGCCATTTACAGCTCAGCTTAATATTATGGCCCCATATGTATACTTCATTTTTATACTTTTCTGCTGGATGGATAAGACCTACATAGTTCCATACCAACACATGTACTTTATGTTTCTTATGTGGTCAGTGAAGTTCCCACAGGGCTTATCTTGTACTCCTGTACATTATTCTGTAGATCCTTTGTCTGTATCGTTCATGTGGATGAGTCACGGCCAAAGCTTGACCAGTTTGCTCTCTGTGAGAGCCTGAGAGAAAGTTTTCTCTCCATGTGACTCTCCCCAGACACACTGTAGAACTTCAATCTCTTTCCTCTGTGGCTCCATAATCTCCTTGTTCAGAAAATTTGGAGATCAACTGAGTTTCATGATGTTGCAGTACAGGTTCTCCTATGTCCTGAGTCTTCGCTGACCTTGAAAGGCGAGAGCCAAAATGTTGGCTGGCCTATGGCTCTTCCATTTCTCCAACTCTGATTTGTGAACTTAGGTTGTTAACCATCCAGAAGAAAAGCTGATTAGTATCCTGCAGCATATGCCATTCACTTTACCTTATCAGACTCAATTGCTTTTAGTTGTTGTTGTACTTTTCCTTTTGTATTTCTGCTTTTCGCTTGTTATACTAGGTAGACTATACGATATTTACACATGCATGTCTGGTTTATTTTACTTATGAGTATATGTTCAAGTGGCATCCACTTCAGTATAAATACTTCAAACTTATCATTCTTAATAGCTGAGTAATACTCCATTGCATAGAAATACCACATCTTTTTCAACCATTCCTCATGTGATGGACATCTTGGTTGTTTCAAGGTATTGCTATCACACATAGCGCTGCAATACACATAGGTATACATATATCTCTATGATACAATGCTTTCAGATCCTTTGGGAAAATTCCCAGTAGGGGGATAGCCGGCTTGAACGGGATTTCTATTCCTACTGTTTAGAGGATTCTCCACACTGACCTCCACAATGGTTGTACCAGTCTACATTCCCACCAGCAGTGGAGAAGTGTTCCCTTTACTCCACAAGCTCTCCAACATCTGTTGTTGGTAGATTTCCATATGATAGCCATTCTTTCTGGAATGAGATGTTATCTCCGTGTTTTTTTTTTTTTTTTTTTTTTTTTTTTTTTTTTTTTTTTTTTTTTTTTTTTTTTTTTTT